>CM056609.1:23419070-23569377 GCA_029721355.1 Tegillarca granosa | reverse complement strand
TTTTAGTTATGACAGCCATCTAGGATGTCGGACAGACAACATACCCAACTTTTAATCATGGTCACAATTTGAATTTGGTATTAATTGGCCCAGTACTTAAGTGAAGATTTTCAAAGGATCAGCAAAATTTAGCATCTAATATGCATATTCTGCTATAAAAGGCACCCAACTAATAAGTGACAGAAAAACCTGATACATGTTAAAGGTTAAGCATCAAAATTACATACCAAATTTGAATTCACTCAGTCTATACATGAACATGTAATAGACATAAGTGTGTTTTTATATTCAATATATAGTGGAAGCCAACTTGAATGTTGACCAGACTCACTGGACACAATTTTAAATTCATGTCACCTTGGAACCTTTCACACCAAATTTGGTTTTAATTGGCCCAGTAGTTTTAGAGAAGATAAAAGTTTTATGCACACATGCATACCACGTCATGAAACAAGCTTAGCTGGCTATAGCTTGTTAAACTAGCAAGAGCTGTCTGAGTATAGTCTAGTTCATGGATTACTTACAAAACTGCATTTATTAATCAGACTCTCAAACTGTTTCATTTACTATGTGTTTTGATAAAATGATTCTCATTGGATACATAACAAAATTATATTTTGAAGAAAAATTTTGGGATTGGCTTGGAACACTTTTCTTTGCATTTTCTTGACATTTTTGGTTGGGTCATTATGCAGGTATTTTTCAACAGAAAATATATAAGAAATGGTTTTGAATTACTAATTACTATTCCATACTACAATATACATGTATCTACAGGGATTTTTCTAGCATTCGTCAGGGGCCGAATATCGGCCCCATTCCCAATTGAAAAAAACCTCCATTTTTCCCAATTTGACTGAAAAAATTCCCAATCGGTCTTGCCAAAAGATGTCCCGATCGTTGACATGTTGTATACTGTTATTTATCTTATTAAATTCATCAAAATACTCGCGATTACAAACTTCTAACGGCGAAGAACTAGTCTAGGCATTTTATTGACACAGATGTATTGCAAGTTGAACAGTTACTCGGGTTAGGATAAAGACATTAGGTATTACAACGTTAAACTAAGGGGCGGCGATTACTCGGGTTAAGATAAAAACACATGACTGTCAAACACCGTAGTGACTTTGATAAAAAATAAATTAATAGTAAATATCGGTAGGCCTACATCTGTGATTCAGTTATTACTTTATCAAATGGCTGAAAAAGACAGATTCAACACGTTTACCAAAAAATAACTGGATTTTTCAGCAAGGCTGTTATTTCAAGTACAGTTGGAGAACCAAGTACCGCCGGCAAATCAGAATATGTAAGTCCTGGTTAGACTCGGGGGAAAAATGGAAACGACTAAAAGTCCGTCCGAAACTCAGACAGAAACAGCAACAACAGCTATAACAAGTGAAATTGAAAGTGAACCACTGCCTGAGAGTTTATCAAATGATTCTGATGCTAATTCTAACATGCCAGATCGGAGCAAATTTTATGCATTAAATTATGAAAATGTATTCCCATGGCTGCAATTCTCTAATTGTATCAATGGATTTCTGTTCAAATACTGTGAACTATTCAATCTCTAATAATATTGGATTACATTCAAACTTAAAACCATGAATATAGCAAGAGTCACATTGAAGCAACAACTATATATTAAATAAAATGAATCTTGACAGTCTTGTCGTTTTTCCCAATTTGGCTGTTTTGTCGATACATTTTTCCCAAATAACTCTCAGGGGCCTTTTCCCAAAATACCCAGAAAAATCCCTGATCTATTTTTCTCAATTTTCTGTATGCAAAAAAAAAAAAAAACCCTGTAATTAACTGTACATCAACTAACAAGATCAGCAACATTAAACGTAAAGCAAGTGAAAAGAACATGTTTTACCCGACTCTTCCTCTATTTCTATGTCCACATCAGGTTTTTTCTGGAAATACCGGTAGTTATTAATTATAAACATAACAATCCAAGATGAATATCATAATTCAAAATTCAAAAAAAAAAAAAAATAATAAATAACATGTGAACTTCCAAAAAGTGAGACCCGAAAAGTTATAAAGCACCTCATGGTAGATGATAATCTAAAGAGCTGCAACTCAGAAGTAGTTAAAACTGTATCAAAATCCTGGCTGGATATAATGAACAGAATCAGATGTTTACAATACCATCTCTGAATCTATGCAATGATACTGGAAATAACCCTGAGCATTAACACGGTTATATTGGAAATAGCCATGAGAATCTATGTAATGATACTGGAATCAACCCCGATTAATACCCTAAGGTAGCCCAAATTCTGCTGGCGGTAATATTGTCTAATAGAAAAAAAAGTCTACAGGCTGAAAAAATGACATATCAGGAATTTACTTATGCTATTGTCAAACTGGAAAACACAGTAAAGCATGTAAACTTCTTTAAAGAAAGCGAGACAGGTGTTCTTGTGAGATAACCACTTTCTGGTTAGCTAGCTACACCAATCACATGTAAATTTACAGTCAATAATAAAAAGAACATGAAACTGCAAGATTCCAAATACATGTCAGATAATCCTAGAAATATAGACATACTAATCATCAATATTGTGACGATAGAACTTTTTCAGGGCTATATTAAACCGAAGCTTACAATACCTTGATTCAGCCAAACTTGTACTCCCAATTACCACACAGATTTTATAAAGCATAGAAATTCAATCAAATAACATCTTAAACCCACATAGGAAGTTTATCTATCATTGTTATAGTATTGAACTTTACTAAATATGTTCAGTGAATAAAAATACCTTTTTTCTCCACTCCATGTTTTCTTGATCACCATAATCATAGGTAATTTCTTCGCCGGTAGTGATATCTCTTAATGCATACAAGCATAACCTTGGATATTGTTCATTTGAAAATATCTTTAACTTCATAATAGCATTGCATTTCTTTGGTCTTTCATCATTAACTAAACGACATAATCTATCAGATGGTTTTGTAGCATCAACACTAAAATAGATACATGATTGTATAAATTAAATTTCAAGGAAGTTTTTATTTCAAACATCCCTAGATTTGTCTACAGTAAAAAGAATTTTGTCACAGACATTTAAAATAGCATAAAAATTGCGGTAATATTCAATGGAACATTAATTAATATGACATCACACAAAATTTAAGAGTAGATACATGAAATATGCAACTATTAAATTACACTTATCCCAAAAATAACATGCTGACCTGTCTTACAAAATCTATGGTGCAGTGTCATCAGAAACTATTATAGACAAATTTTGAATTAGGAATTAAACATCACTTTTTTCAAAATTTACTTATCTTCTCATTTCAATCATTTTGTATACTTCAAAGAAATAACAATCTGTCATGTCTACTTATTTAGTAAAAACGTCTTTTTCATTTTGGCACGCCTTTTTGTACAACAATTAAATAAACTTACCAAAATGTCTTCTCTTTGTGTCTGTAATAATACATGTAACATCTAGTACTTTTACGTCTTTTTTCCCTCTTATTAGCCTCACCCAAGCTTATGTGTTCCCCCACATACTCTAGGAGAAAATCACCCCGAGCAAAGTGTTTTGTTGCAAAAACACCAAAACCTACAAATATTAATTTAACCAGTTAACAAATTAAGAGCAATATATTCCCACATCAATAACTAATATCAATTTAGGTCTTAATGTTAAGTTTGATCGAATTTCATACAAATAGGCAGTTTAAAGGAATTCATAAGCGTGGCTTGCTTCTTTCAATTTAAATTCTTTAAACATGACATGATTAACTTTTTTTTTTCAACTAATGCTCTTGAAACAAGATGTGTGGCAGTTGTCAGTAAATTTGACCTTTGACCTCCAAGTCACTTAGTGTTACCTAGACCTTAAGCCAACATGGTCGGAAATGACATGCATGAATTCCACCTCACATATTGAACATTTGTTAAAATCCATCAATGCATTTTAAAGTTATATGTGTCAAATGTTAAAGTTGCTACAAACAGACAGGACAAAAAACAATACCCCCCCCCACCACACTAGAAGGCAGTTTCAACGAAAATGTGGCCAAAATTACGAATATTCATAAAAATTCCGGAAATTAGCCGAAAAATCACCGAAAATGTAATTTTCACTGCTTTTTCCGAGAAAAAATGAATATTAGTGTAATTTTGGCAATAAAAATGAATATTCGTAATGAGCTTTGCATATCCATAATGAGGTTGTAATTTTCGATAGCAGAGTATCAATTTTCGGTAAATTATTTCCGACTGTAGGAAGGCGGCACGCTTTGAAGTTAGGATTACCGTAAAATGAATAAAATTTGTTTATATATATAAATCCAACATTTAAGGAGAAAATACAGAGTATATGTAACGCCTACGGTAAGATTGAGAATAATCCCATTGCTTTGGTAACTTGTTTGAACATCGACATACAGTACAGCCCGGTGGATTCGTGAATTTCACCGCGGTGGACAAGGTTGCGATTAGAGGGGATTAAATTTCCACCGCGGTCCATCGCGAATAAAGAGAAAAAAGATTAAGAATATTTTTGTCGCGGTGGACAGTAAAATCGTCCACCGGCAGAAAAAATGTCTACCGCGATGATTATTGAAACGTAATTTGAATACATTTAATCCTTCATGGGTACTCAGAGACAAATAATTTGAACACACGACGAATGTTTACATGGATGATTGATTTAGTTGTTGATCGATTTTGTCCGTTATTATATCAGAATTAAATTACAAAACTCATGAGATTAAAGCATTATGTGAAAATTTAAAAAAATGTAATAAAACACGAATTTTTAACAGATTTTTTTCACGTAATTTTTTAAAATAGTTGAAGCAGGAGATAATTTTTAAAAATATAATTTACCTGAAATTGTTAGTCAGATGTGTATCAAAATCTAATCCATAAATATAAATAAATCCCGGTTTTAAGAAAATTGTATCGTAGATTTACTAATTCCAAAAACATTTTAAGTGAAACAGCGTTTTCTCTGATTACTTGTATATAACTTGACAAGAAGTTTTGACTTCAAACAAAAATACAACCACGAGTTTCAAGGCACTGCACGTGCCTTTACCAGTTAACCTTTACAAATGTTTTGACAACTAGGTCAGGTATAATTAGAATGGTTATCATTTCCACGAGACCCGAGAATCTGTCCCGTTTTTTCTTTCTTTCTTTTTCTTTTCTTTTTTTCTTTAACTGTTATTTATTTATTTATTTATTATTTTATTTGTCTTTAATAATATTTGCCTTGGATTATAAGAAAAAAACAGTGATTACAGAGGAACAAAATAAAGAATGGTCAGTCGTTACTGACAAACTAATTAACTGATGAGATCGTAAACGGAAACGCTAATTAGTAGGATGCATATTCTTAATCACTTGTAATATGTTATCATCACACCTTGAGAGGTTTTCAAATAATGTCTGCAGTCGTGACCAGGTAGCAAATTAAAACGGGACAAGTAGTACTTTATACACAGATGATCAATAAAACATTTTGTTTGGGATGGGAGAAGTACTTTGCTTTGTGAAGATTAAAAATTAATCCTATTTTTAGATCGCTGCGAATCGACTTTGGATTTCCATTCATTAATTCAAACAGATAACTAAAAAAAAAATGAAATTTTAGTAATGGTGTCAACATAAAATAAAATAAAATAAAAATAAAATAAAATAAAATAAAATAATAAAATAAAATAAAATAAAATAAAAATAAACAAATAAATAATAAATAAATAGATCTAAATAAATAAATAAAAATAAAAAGTCCGCGATCACATGTTTGTAACATTTTCTTCCAATCTATCTTTCATTATTTCAGTGAAGAGTTTGAATATAATACAATAAATAATTTTTTTTAAATATTAAAATGAAGTTTTCAGTGAAAAAATATTAAAACGCTAGTTATTCAGAAAATATACGGACGACAAAACTTGGCTATTTAGTGCTCGCTGTCATAACGATCTTGTAATTCAGTGGGATTTATTTTTTCAAGCCTTAAAATTATATACACTTGCATCATTTTTATCTGAAAGTACATGTATTTACATTATTTTATTTAACCTTAAAAAAGGTCAATTAATAGGACGGTTTAGTTCCCCTTCCTCTCTTATAAAAAGTAGATTTGCAGTCTGATCACTTGACTAAATTTTCAGGTTAAGCACCTGGTTACCTGCCAACGTGACTCGGAACTGACGTAAAGTTTGCAGATTAAAATTGATGCGGTTTTAGAAGCCTTGGATTGATTTCTTGAATTTGTATTTTTACAGACAAAAATAACAAAACTGTTTTAATTTGATGTTTTATTTAAATATTCTAATGTAGATCTATCATTGAAATATCAGTTACCGGTAAATATATGAAGGAATAAAATGAAATTCAAATATGATCATCGGTCACATGTTCATTGGTTACGATTTCTGGCATGCTACATGTATGTCGATGTTCAAACAAGTTACCAAAGCAATGGAATTATTCTCAATCTTACCGTAGGTGTTATATATACTCCGTATTTTCTCCTTAGATGTTAGATTTATATATATAAACAAATTTTATTCATTTTACGGTAGTCCTAACTTCAAAGCGTGCCGCCTACCTACAGTCGGAAATAATTTACCGAAAATTGAAACCGTACGCCGAAAATTGTAACCGTGCTATCGAAAATTACAACCTCATTATGGATATGCAAAGCTCATTACGAATATTCATTTTTTTTTGCCAAAATTACACTAATCATTTTTTCTCGGAAAAAGCAGTGAAAATTACATTTTCGGTGATTTTTCGGCTAATTTCCGGAATTTTTATGAATATTCGTAATTTTGGCCACATTTTCGTTGAAACTGCCTTCTAGTGCCAGATGTGGGGGCATGAAAATTCTTTTATGTCACATATCTTACCAATGTACTTGTTAATAAATTGCTTGCTAAAGCCATCTTGGTCCAAACCACTTTGACACCAATATTGGTCACTTCCAATAATTTCCTTTCTACGTACCTACAAGTAAAACACAGATTTTAATTTCATAGAATTTAAAAGAAACAGCCAAAAAAAAAAAAAAAAACAAATACACATTAGGAACACTGATTATAAAATTTAACCAAATTCACCGATAATGCTAAGACAAAGTCATGGGTTTTTTTTAAACATAGAGATGTTTCTCTTTAAAAATTTCTAATAGTGGATATGGCATGACCAAAAAAAAAAAGAAATTAGACTGTGAAATAAATTAAACCAGTGATTTTGTTACATATTAAGATTGGGACAATTTGAAAATTCTGATATTTCAGCAAACTGCTTTATCGCATACTTCACAGCTAGGGAACCACTATGGTAGCTCAGTTTATAGAATGCTTGATCCGTATGCAAGAGGTCATGGGTTCCATCCCAGGCTGGGTCAGACCAAAGTCCAAGACTTAAAAAGTGGTAGTTACTGTTCTTTCCCCAGCACCTGACATTAAAAAATTAAGAATGAAGTCACTATCCTTCGGCGGAAATCTTAAAGAAAACTGATGACCAAATATCACCCTCACTGCACATGCCATAAATGCACAGCAAAGCAAAGGCAAAACAATTCTGTCATTTCACTTGGGAAATTTAACCCCATTTTTTCCAGGGGAAACTACCTATATTCAGTAGTGCTTTTAGGCAAACAAAATCACTATAAACTTTAATCTTACATTCAAATATGCAGAATTGTAAATTTGTATGTAAATAAATCTTGAATTTCCTTACTTTTGCTGTTGTTGTATCTTGCAATTGCATGCTTGCTTTTAGCTGAAAATATAAAAAAATCTGCCATTTAAAATCTAAGAATAAAGTTTATGTGGCTTGTTGATCACAGGTATGCAAGAAAAATTATACTAGGTTATTTAGCATATAATGAATAAAGCATGAATACAATTATTGAAATTTTTAAAGGTTTAAATACATGTTAAATTAACTGTGTTACAGTTGTGTACAACATGTGCAAGGTACAACATTCGGTACCAGGTAGTTATCTTTGTCAGACTAGTAATCAGTGCCATACATAAGGTTTGTACAGTTGTCGGTACCAGTCAGTTTTGCAGACCGACAAGTTCAAAATCTTCATACTTGTCTGTCTGGACATGTGCATTTTTTCAAAAGTAAAATATTAAACTTGATCATTAATCAGTTTGTCAAGTTGAGAGTATTCGTCAAAGTAAACAAATTCCATGATCTTGTAGCCAGTATATTTGATGCACTTGTAATCAACAAGAATGTATCGGGACCTGGTGCAATGCATTACACTGCAATGTTTGTAATAAAGAAGTTTCTAAAGTTGATATTCAAAGCATTTTAAGATATTGTAGTTGATACATTGAGATTGATGTCAGGAACTATCCAGCCCTTCAGCTTAGAAAATAAAATCTGATTCAACAGTCAGTCTGTAGATAGATTTGTTTTATTTCTTTAATGGAAACAATGGGTGAAATGATTAGGTTTAATATACAAGTAGAGGCTGTGGATTAGCAAACAGAATGCTCAGTTATCTATCTTATGATGAATGGCCAAATGTGTATGATGATTTGGTTACTTTTATATGTACATGTGTATATGTTGGCAATCAATGATTGCTAATATTTCTTTCATGAAATGATAACGTTAAAGCTGAACATGATTTTCATATTGAGGATTACCTCAAGATATGTAAACTCTTATTATATTACGTATCTCATAAAGGACACATGCATACCAGTATGCCCTATGTGTAAGCAAGTTAAGGTTCAAATTAGAGTATGGAAAGTTTTACTTACCATCCTTTTATCATAGCTGGATGTAAATGCCATAGTTTACCTAAGATAATGCAAAAAAAAAAAGGTTTTAATTTTGAGATTATAAAGACTACAATATCCTGGTCCAAGTTATAAACATACACACAACATGCTCTACTGCTTCCAAATGTGGGCATATAAAAATTGTACCGGTATATATCTGACCATTTTACATGCAGATATTCAAAATATTGAAGTGAAATGGTTTTACAGATGCTTACTTTGGAAAATAATTCTGAGAGTCTATAACAAGATGTCAGTTAGCTGCAAGCTTAGTACTAGTAAATACTGGTTAAAGACTGTTCATAATACAGAAGTCTTAGCAAATGATGAGCCAAGTTGACTATTATATTCCCCTTGACCACCCATTAGTGAACTTTCATTCAAGCAAAGACTTCTTTTTATCTGTATGAATTTCACCAGGTGTACTTGAATGACAAATGATTATGAAATAGCAATGCTGCATAGTACATGTTTATAATTTCAATTAGTATCCAGTTAAACATTACTATAAGGAAACAAAATTGTTATTTATCAGCTAGTGGACAAGTAAACACCGAACAGCTGGGTATCTCAAGTCGTAAGTGTCCAAGGTTAGACTTCCAGTTTGGTCACAGAATTTTTCCCTTTTCTGTTGCATTTAAGGGCTCATCCCTGAGAAGCGGAAAACCAACATATTTAAATCTTAAGCTTGTGGTTTAGATTAAGACAAACTTATAATTAGCAGCTGGGAAAAATTAAGGACATTTCAAATACATGTATATGGTACAAGTAATGGTACAAGTTAATGTATTTTAAATTTTATTTATTTCTATATAATGTCTACCTTTTTTTGCTAAATGGCTAGTAAGTATGGAACCCCCAAACATTAGTAATAAGTGTACTTTAAAACATATAAAAAGTCTCATTTTAAATTACAAAATGCATGTATTTTAAGCATTTTTAAAAATTTACTAGCACGACTAGCCACACTCAATGAAAAAACAATTGCACTCAATTATAAATGCAGCGAATCAAGCATGACTAGCTAGCCACACTCAACAGAAGAATAATTGCACTCAATAATAAATGCAGTGAATCGAAGATTGTTGTCATGATTCAGGAATTTTGTTTTGAGAAGAAAAAAACTGCAATTCATGTCAAGAATCTTGATCATCTGACAAGAGAACACAATGTTTTTAATACTACCGGCAATATATTTTGTCCAACTATAAGCCGCCATGACTAATACTGAAATGCTATTTTCAAACCTTGCAAAATAATGAACCCCTTTCTTTCCAATATTAGCGATGACTGAATATTGTTCTTTAAACTTTGTGGTTTGCCAAATGAGTTGTCTTCCTTTTAACTAGCATAATGCCTGATTTCCAACTCTGTTAACTTCGATTTTTACTAATGCCGGAAATGCCAGTAGCAACAGTAATATACAAAATGGCAAGGAAAATAACTGAACGGAACATAAAAATTACAAACAAAATAAATAATAATAATATCAATAAATAAATGAATGATAATAAAAAAAATAAATAATTAAAAAAAAAATAAAAATAAATAAAAAAATGTTCACAAGCAAGTTTATTCATTTTCGTTTCAGTCTAGAAACTATAAGCTGGATCTTTGGAGTAAACACTCCAGTCAATATCAAAATTACATAAATTTACAATTTTCAAAGTTTAAAATGTTTGTGATTTTTTAAATTTTATCATAATTTTATTTCTTTACAAAACTTTATGGCACTGCTACAAAACTGTGATGGGGAATCAGTTACACCTAAGAGCACTGGATGCCTATTATATACTGTATACCAGTTAGGGGTCTAGAATAGCTAGTAAGGACCACCCATGGTTGTGATAGGAACAACATGGCTGTAAATGGTGGCTTACTTTACATGACATCACCATGACCATGGTGAATTATTCAAGGCTTTCAGTGAAAGCATAAATCCCCAATCAACAGTTGAAAAATTAAATATCCCATGGAATTTCCAGTCACCTTTAAAAAACAGTCATTCTGAAACACTACCAGACCTCTAACATGTCTGGTAAAAAAGCATGGCGGTCTGATGAAAAATTCTATATTTCCAAACCGCATGTCCCATATGATTTTAGTATCTCCATACTAGTTTTTCTAATCTGTGCTGGGGGCCTAAGATAAACAAGTGTTAATGTAAGGAAATTGTATACACCTATCATAATTAAGAATAACTAAGATATAAAACTGGATGATCATTGTCAGGAAGGAACTTCAAAACTGGAAAGCAAGTTTTTGATCTGGTAAAAATCATTCGGTCTGGAAAAAATTCAAGCTTTACCAGACGGAATGTCCTGTAAATTATTTACAAGTTTTGCAATGTCTAAAAAAAAAAAAAAAAAAAAAAAAAAAAAAAAACAACAAGGATGTGTTCGTTAATACACAAATCTCCTATTGTAGTTTATTAATAATGAAGTGTTTGGTACGTAGAGTGGGTATACTAAATTTGTAGTCTTTATGATATCTCTCATAATTCAAAAGTTACGGCCAATATTAAAGTTAATTGCTACAAAAAGATAGACACTAGTATGCTCAATTGTCTTTCCATTATCATGCACTCTTTTCTCTTTCATTTTGTCTAACAATGTCCCTTTCTTTATTTCTCTCTTTTTGTATTGTCATTATTATTATCATTATTGATATTATTATCATTATAATGAATACACTTTTGTAAGATGTTTAAGTTTCAATTGTTTAAGGAGACTGGTTTATATTAGAGATATTCTCTAGTTCCGGAATCATTTTAATATACATTTGTAAATATTGTCATAATGCATTACTTAATAAAATACTGTTCAGTTAAAACTAAAGATACACACACAGATGGGACAAAAACAATAAAATGTCACCTGATCTATCAATACAGTGGCATAAAAATGTGAATTTTCTAAAAAATGTAACAACAGACACATTTTTAATATGTCTACTGTCTAATCTGTCTATAAAGACCACCCAGGGATAAAGTGACTTCCCTGGGCAAACATGCACAAATAATGTAAATAAAGAACAGATGGGACAAAATTTTACTTGCCTTTATAATCAGGTGGTCCTTATATAGAGGTAGTTTAAGACAAGTAGTATTTTCTTCAAATTTGTATTTTTTTAATCTAAAATCTTAGAATTATCCCAGTCAACAGACATTGCATATAATAAACAACATTTGAAATCAAATTCATTTAATTTAAGAAATAAATTTTTTAACACAATATATTATAAAAATTAAAAATCAAGTATTTTAGGTTAAAAATGTATTTTTCTAAATGATGAGTTTCACAAAATTCCATCAAGGACTGAATAAATAGTTCAGACATGAATTTTGGGCTGAAAATTTCAAAGTGCCATAACTCAATAAACTAAATCAGCTGAAAATATGTACATCTATACATGAATGATACTGATGCTTCACAGCAAGTTGACTTAATTCTATTCAGTAGTTAAAATAAAATAGGACTGACACTATCTATAACAATACTCCCCATCAATTCCCAGCAGGTGATAAATAAAAACAAATAAGAAAAATATTTTTTATTTTTCCTTAAACCATATTGTTAGATCAGTGTTTAGGGTTGATATTCATACCACCAAAATCTTAATTATTCAGGAAAGTAACAGTATCATCCAATTTACAGTGTCTTAGCGCATATGAGAAAATCCAATTTTGAAATGCAGATCTAATTTTAACGCAAAGCTTTGAATGAAGAGAAAGACTTCCAACTGTACCCTTCACTGACATTTTAATTCCAACTGAAAAAGCCTAAACATGATGGAATCAAGCCATTTTCAACATTTCTGAGAAAAATTATTTTTCAAAAGACTTTAATAGGTAAGGGTACATAGGGAAATCTTACAAAGTCCACCCATATCATACCATAATGATACTGATATCTCTTTTTTAACTTAATTAACAATAGCAACTGTTACATAAAGGGTAATTATTAACAGTAATTTCTACTCAAATATCATGACTTGAGCAAATGATGTATTTGTAAAAAATGTTGCAATTCAGGCCAAGTTGAGAATGGTTTTACAGTGCCGACTTTTAATTCTGAATAGATTAAATCACACTTTTAGTGATAGTTACAATAAATTCGAATAATCAAATTTAAAATACTGTAATATCATAATATGTTGAATTCACTGACATGTTTGGTCCAGTAAAACTAGAATTTAATTAAATTAAATGTCCTTTTAGTTCTCCAGCAATTTTGTGAAGTATGAACTGAATTACATGGTTTTCTTCATACCATATTTTCTTGCATACAAAGGGCATCGGTAGCCAAGTGGTTTAAAGCGTGTGCTAACGGATCACAGCGCCTCTCACCGCCAAGGTTCGAATCCAGCTCGGGCAGATCCTATTGAGAGAAAGATTGTCAGTTCGCTTGCCCAATGTTAGTGGATTTCTACTGGTACTCCGGTTTCCTCCACAATCCCTGAACTGACCGCCTCGACGTAAGTGAAAGAATCTTGACTTGGGCATAAAACACTATTATCTGACAACCACTTTTACCTGTAAAGTATGAAATGACAATAAAATGCTATAATTGTTTTTAATTGGCCGTTTGCCTTTCATACTGTTTAACTATTGTAAATAAAGTGGCTTCCTCCCAAGTGATACTACACACTTGTATTAAAGCACATGACTTCAGGTCACTGAAGAGATCTAAATGAAAACACTAATACGGGTATAAAGGACTGTACTAATAGATGTCAAAGATTTTAATTTTAATCAGATTTGAGATGTAATAAAAAAAACTAATTATTTCATCAGCTGGCATTTTCAACGATCTTTTTTCAATTATTTTTTTCCTGAGATAGCTAAATCCGCGTATAAACCGCCCCCCCCCCCACATACGCGAGTAAATACGGGCATATACAATTAGGTTCTCCAGTCAGTGGAGGAAGTTACAAAGACAAATACAACATCATGTTCGATAAGCATCCTCAACAGTTAACTGCTTAACGTAGTGCGATTATTTTACCTCAACATAACATAGAAACAAAAGAAAAATGAATAAAAAACAACATACAAATGGGTATCTTACAACTTGTAACTGTTAAAACTTTTTAAATTGTGTCAAAGTTTTGGCAATGACCTTGAAAATGTTGAATGGGGTGCACGAGTCTAGGGAAAAATTAAACAATCGAAGAATACAGTCAGTTTAGTGAATGTCTTAATTCTTGCTAAATATAAATTTATTTAGTACTGAAACACTTACCTTTAGTTCAACCTTCTAACCACACTTATACGCCGGTAGATTCGTCTGGCTGACGCTCAAGACACTTGTTTTTCGGCGCCATACTGTACTTCTTGTATCAGATCAGGCATGCGCAGTGAACTTTTGTGTAAGGAAAAAGCCGAAGCTCTTTCGCGGGTGTCGTTGCAAAGTGTGTAAGACGGACACACAAAATCTTTTTTAGGGTGGAAATTGAGCCTTTCAATATTTTTGTTTTTTTGGACTACAAAACACAAGTTAAACGTATTTTAAAAGAATTCAAAATGCGGACCCGAGTGTAGCCCGCATTTTCCAAACGAGTCCGTAGTTGATTGGTGTTCAGTGTACGATTTGTCGCATTTTCTACCACGTGCACACGCACACACACAAACACACACACACACACACGAACGCACGCACACATACAGCACACACACACACACACACACACACACACACACACACACAAACGCACGCACACATACAGCACACACACACACACACACACACACACACACACACACACACAGAAACAAGCACTGAATGGTCTTGACTAAATCTATAATAAAGTTTTTGAATTGACTTGGTTGATACCTGGTAATATGTCGTTGTATCTGTTCTTCATTTGGTTTTCGACAGCTTTACCACTAACAAAATCTTCATCTTGAAGTTTGGGGGAAGTTTCATTTAGTGTCTAGAATTAATTTTAAATAGATTCTTAAAAAATGATATGCAGTTATGTTTGAAGAAAAGCATGATGTTGTGTACTGATTACATCTGAATCGGTATTCACTACAGACTAGGTAAACTTTTTAATAAGGAATTAACACAAAATCTGAGCGAATATATAACACAAATACCTGTTAAATTTTGATCTGCCATATTTGCACATTTCGGAAAATCATTCCTCATTAGTGACACTAGGGACCGAAAAGTTTGAAAGATAAAAAACATAAGCAAAACAGTTGAAAATTACTTAATCTAAAATTCCAAAATTATATCAATCGAAATCCAGCTAAGGAACGCTTTGCATGAGGGAACAAACCTTAGTTTTAAATAAATTTCAAAAATTTAGACTGCTGAAAGTTTTGCATGAAATATTTTCTTACAGCACAAAGTACTGCCTACTGAGTTATGGATACCTTGGGGAGTTTACTAGAAATAATACTAGATTGTAGTATTTGAGTTTAGAATCAAAAAGAAATAAGATTCATACTTTTAAGAAATCACGCAAAAAGACAAAGCTATGAAAAAATGAATTGATTAATATAAAAAATAAAATAAATCATACAATACAGATAATTGTTATTTTTTCCAAATGATAAATATAACTTAAGTTTTTATATATTGTAGTTCAAAATTTGTGAAAATGTGCAAATTAGATTTACATTTTACATGCATATGAGAACAATAACAAAGTTTCTGTATTTGTAAGTTTTTTTCGGTTTTGTTTTTAATGTAAAAGAGAACAAAGCTTGTCAATACCTCAAACTCCTTATCAATACGTCTTTTGTTTTCTCGCGGGATAATTTGCTGTAAAGAGGAGAAGACTTTTGGAAATTCAGCGGCAGCTGTCGCTGAGGCTTTGCAGATGATTGCTTCTTCTAAAGCAAAATGAAGAAATAGGTACTGCTCCTAAATTAAACAAAACAGCGACGTCAAAGTTTTATTAATTAAAACAGCGACATCAAATTTAACAAGAAAATACGTCCAATTAACGCAGATATGCAAATATAAATATTGTCATTGTAATGTATCTAAGCGAATTTGAAGTTTTCCAAAAAGTTTTGAAAAGACTATATAGTTGCAGAGTGTTACATTTCTTGCCGAAACATAATAGTTCTTTGCAGTATAGAAAAATTTTTAATTTAAAAATGTTTCGCACTTACCGCAGTCTGGACCATATTTACTCTTTGACGCCGTAACGTTTCTACACATGCGAACGGATCTACTTGACCAACAGAACTGGCTTGACTCACTAAGTAATCTAAAGCTATAAATGTCCCTGTTCTCCCAACGCCAGCACTGCAAAAAGAAAAGAATGAATATTCTTTATTTTGCAGATGGTATTACATCACTGCAAAATGACTGAATCTCAAGTCAATATAAAAAGCACGGCCAATGAACGTTAAGAATTTGCACTGCTTACACGTCTACTAAAAGAAATAATAGTTTTGGTATATTTTAATTATTGTTGTACATAGATAAACAGATAAAAATGAAAAGCACAACGACTCAAACACTTTTAGAACTGAAAAAAAGACGACAAGTTATTCAAGTTTTTGCTCGCTCATAATCAAGTGCTTACTATCATTAGGGTAATTTCTGTTAAATCAACTAAATGTGCATTTTTGAATTTTTGCCCTTGTTGACTGAGTTGGCGTTTTTTTTTATCAATGTTTTAGTCACTGTGTCACTAAATTTCATATAAAATCCAATTAACTTAAAATATATTTATCATTTTAAACCAACTTGAATCTAGTCGTAAGCTATGCGCATTCAAGATTAACATGAAGTCTTTCTGTAGAAAGGAATCTGTTGCTGACACAAGGTATTTACATGTAGAAAATTGTGACATATACACCAGTTTGGTGGTGCATTACGTCGTTTGCGTAAAGTAATTCACAATTTGTCTAGTTTCGTAACATGTAAAATCCCTATAGCGGAAACTATGTAATAACAAATGCACATATCAATATCCCGTTACGGCTAAACGTAAGTAAGTAAAAAAAAAACAAACTTTACTCAAGGTAATTTGTTTTTGTATAAAATTTAGCATAATTAATTGTTAACTAGATATGTTTCTTTGAAACAGATGTGTCGCCTGACACTGCATAAAAATAATCAAAGGAAAATAATTCAAAAACGGAACAAGATAGAATTGTGGTTCTTGTGCACTGCACTTCGAGTCATTGCCTGAAACATGTACACCAAGTTCGGAGTCATTTGAACATACTACACCAAAGTTATGCTCCAGACAAGAAATGCTCTATAAAAATCAATCAAAGGGAAATAATTCAAAAACGGAAAAAGATAGAGTTGCGGTTCTTGTGCACTGCACTTCGAGTCATTGCCAGAAACATGCACACCAAGATTGGAGTCATTTGAATGTACAACACCAATGTTATGCTCCGGACAAGGAAATCCGGACGCCGCAGACGCCGACGAAAGTAATCCCTATATGTCGCCTAGTCAGGCGACACAAAAAGGCAGCCAATCAAAAAGTGAATATTACTAAGAACAATACTATTTGAATTTTACCTGCAGTGGACAACCAAAGGTCCTTTTCCTTTGGTAGGTGCAGCAAGAACTTTGCTTCTGAAGTGAACAAGAGATGACGCATACTTCGGTACTCCTTTATCTGGCCAAGAAGTAAAGTGGAATTGTCTGACGTCTTTCCATGCACTGCCACCCTACAATAATTTTTTCAGAACTTATTCATGCATTTGGGCTGATAATTGTAAGACTATACAGTAAAAACTAGGAAAATATTTAAAGAGAAAGGGATACCTTTTTAAAATTCTTAACCAAATGCCAAATATGGTTTTTAATTTTTCAAACCTTTTTTATTTTTCTTATAAAACAATTTCTTCAGTGTTGGTTTTTTTTAAAAAAGAAACTAATTTCAAGATACCTGATTGACAGAAAGATTCCGGATGGTATAATCGGCGTATCTGTCGATGCTTCTTAGACGAATATTCATTTCTCCAAATTGGATTTCATCGTTTTCTGGCCAGTATTGTTCACACTTTCTCTATAGATAAGTTAATATATAACAAATACCAGTTAAATTTTGATGTGCCAGATGTGCACATTTCGGAAAATCATTCCTCATCAGTGACACTAAGACCGAAAAGTTTGATAGATAAAAAACACAGGTCAAAAAATTGAAAATAATGAATCTAAAGTTCCAAAATTATATAAATCCAAATCCAGCTAAGGAATGCTTTGCATGAGGTAACAAACCTTAGTTTTAAATGAATTTCAAATTTTTGAGGGCTGAAAATTTTGCTAAATGGTACATTTTCTGACAGCACAAAGTACTGCCTACTGAGTTATGGATACCCTCGGGGAGTTTTACTCCATCAGCAGCGGTACCCGCTCAGGGGTAGTAAATATATAGCACAAATACCAGTTGAATTTTGATGTGCCAGATGTGCACATTTCGGAAAATCAAAGCAGATACAATAAATCACAAAACAAGTGTTTTTTTTACTAAAAGTAATTGGAAAACCAAAATTGTGTATTTTTTAATATTTATCTATCATTTATTAAGCCCAAATTTGCATTTTTTTGTTTTAATGTTGTTTAAGTTCGTGTTACCGTGCCACAGCAATTTTTTTCAGTTTTTTTGCGAACACAGCAAACCTAATAATCTGTAAGTGTTAAGGTGTGTGTGAAATCTGCGAATGTGTATTATGGTCTGTATGGTGTTCGTGCACTCGGGGTGACTTTTAGGGTAGAAGCTGAACGACCTATAATTGCTCAGATAATCTATCAAGCGGCAGATGAGGAATTAGTACCTCAAATCTGTGTGTAAAGCTATAACCCCCCGCTTTCAAGACGGATCCTCTACAACTAAATCAACGAGAACATTCATATGCGAAAGGACAAGCTTTTGAAACAATTTTCTTTTTATTTTATCTTTTTCTTCACTTACAGAAATTATAAAATTAATGAATAAAGGGATTATTATTTGTTTATCAAACTTATTCAGCTGCAAAATTTGTAATAAATTTTATCGTAAACAACTTTAAAACAATCAGAGTCTATCATTTTTGTGTTTTACTTAGTTGTTGTTTAGTAAATGTAATAGTAAGTTGCATCATTGACAACGCTGGTATGTCAAAATGATATCCAAATTGTAGAGAACAATTGACGGTTGCTCTGTTATGTCTGGATTTTTTAAGGAAAAAGCGAGATCAGTTTGAAAACAAAATCATGACGGGAGAAGAAAACAGTTTAAATTGATAGAATGTTCTTTGCAACGGCCAACAAAACCATGTACACAACAAATGCAACTAAATGAAAGACAATGGGGTAATTGAAATGATTCGCATTTGTAATACCTTGCCGTCTTCAATTAAATTTGTCAACATCACTATTTTTTCAGATCCAAGTTGATATATCATTTCCCAAAAGTCTTCCTCTATACCTTTAATTGGCCCTTAGAAATGTATTAAGTTTTTTCATATAATAATAATTTATCTTAAAATAGAATGTTCAAAGTTGAACACAAAAAATATGGTAAAGTTTTACTTACAGTTTAAGAAGTTTCAGAAAATGCATTTTGAAGTCAAGTAAAACACGATTAATTAAAACTGATTCTTTCCAAATATTTTTCTAAAAAATACTTTTTTCTTGAAATATCAAGGACTTAAGATACAAAAACACATTTTGCATTGCAAAATAATTTTGTAAATATTCACAAATGGATTTAAAAATGATGGTATCAAAACGCTATCATACAAATTTTTTATGCAAGTTTTCTTGTAGTTTCTTTCTATACAACATTTTACTGCGTTGAAAATAAATAGAAAGTTTTGAAGGTGCTACTTACCTTGTGATGCTACATATCTATGAAAAGACTCGTACCCCTGATGAGATAAAAAGAAATAAAAAAATAAATTCATATTTTTATAAATTGATTTATAAATGACTTTCCACATCACTTGTCACTTAAAATCTGAAAAAATAAATTAGCATCAACTTATCCATTAGAGTATTGTGCATATATTGGCAAATCTAATTAAACAGGTATTTAGTGAGTGTTTACTTGATTGTTTTACCAGTCCTTGTGGAAAAATCCTGGTAACGCATAAAAGTAACCTTTTTAAGAACTTATATACTATGAAAAATATCAGAAATTAAATGAAAAAGTAATTAAATTTCGAGATAAATTTTCGGTACGGATCAACATACAATAAAATCATTCAGAGCATTGCATTAAAATGACCATTTTGGTAATGTGGCAGTTTTGTCGCACTGATAATGTCAATAAAGTAACAGTTTTTTGTTTAAATATGTTCAATATTTACAATTAATTCACTCTTTACTTACATTAACAAAAGAGGCATTTATGTAATCCGATTTGGTTTGGTTGTTTTTTTCGTTTCAAAACAACACGTGTATCATCATCTACAACGAGTAATAAGAGACATATATAATTGCTGCATGATAAAAAATATCCAACAGTTTTCAGTTTTGATTTTGGCATTTATCTTGTTTATCTTTATACAACGATGATAAAATAAATCTAATAAATTGTCCATTGTTAAGATAGTAACTTTATTACTTACATGCACATATATTTTTGTATTTATTTTTCATTCTATTTTCGTTAGAAAGTGCGACTTTTGCTGGATATTTTAAACCCGATGTGAAATTCTGAAACAAAAATAGTTGATGCATTGAAAGTAAATGTTAAGGCAAACAATATTATTTATATATTAATTTTTAGTGAACCCATGTGATGCAATATTTTAACCAATGCAAATATTATATTACCAGTGTGCAGTGTGATCACCGTGGCCAAACATTTGTACTGCCCTGTGTGGTGAAAATTATATATATTATCGTCTTTAGGCAATACCCATGTATTAGAGAGATCAGATAATATATTTTTAAGTTATGCCTTCATTTACAATTTTATATGTGTATTTTAAATATTTAAAAACAAATAATAAAAAAATTTAAAAAAAAACTTGGCACGTTAGATTTTTTGCATTATAATGCATTTTGAATTTTACTGGACGTAAACCTGATTTCTTTGACTGTTCTTAATTTAAAAATTGTTAATGGATTAAAATCAAATCAAAAAATGTAGCTGAAATCTATTAACTTAAAAGCCAATGGAACAATATCGATATTAACTAATTTTTAAAGAGCAATAATAAACGACAACTGCTGAAACAATGACATTAAAAAAATTTCTGTTGATAAAATTGCAATCTTGATTTTAGATTTAAAAATATATTTACCAAAAATTGTAACTTTATGACACTATCAACACCTTTATTCTCATCTACATAATCTTTGAACTTGTCAACATCAACTGCAGTCATTGAAACCTTCTCATTTGGTAGAAAAGCGTAATAAGTATTCTGTTGATTAGTTTTTTCATTGTTCTCTGTTAGCGTCGTTTCAGATACTGCCATATCTAAATCATTAATGAAAGTTTTAAGGATGTAAAAATATGATATATAAAATATTTTATTACATATTATTATATATAAATATAACATAATTAAATATATTATATATATATTATGTCCAAATCACACAAAAAGCCAAAACTATGATAATTGATCATATGTGAAAAAAAAAAAATGCAAATTTACTATAAGTTGAATATGTTACAGTTATTCAAACAATTAAAATCATGCAATTTTCAGAAATTAGTGAATATTGGTCATACCACTGTTCTTAATATTGCAGTATATGTTTTGTCCGTCTTCCTCTTTTACTTCGTCGTAAGGTTTATTCCTTTGTGTTTTAGCTACCCTCCTATACAATATGTATAAAAGACTCTTTGTAAATTGTTAAATACAAACAACATATTGCTAAGTAAACAGCACTTAAACTGATGTTTTATTACAAAAACGAAAAAAAGATAAAAAAGTCTGAAACCTATCTACGGTTTTACAAAAATGGTTTATTGATTTGATAATTTTACCTTTCTAATTTTTATGACACTAATTATTTCAAGTCTCCTGTATTTTGTACATATAGGCTATTAAAAACATTTAAACTAAAAATATTGCCTTTGAATTTATTCAATTGGTTCTATTGAGAAAATTAAATATTCTTCAAAACTAAATATGAAGTAATTTTGAGAAAGAGATATTTAACTGATTTCATTTAAATTTTGTTTAAAACGACATTTCATCAATCATTTAAAAAACTAACCGTCTCATGAATATGACAACAATTACCACAACGACGATTACAACTACTGTTGCACCAATACCACATCCTATAGCAACATATGACGAACTGTTTTGCAAGTCTTTACCTGTACGGAATAATATATAAAACAGTTTTCACATAAAGACGTAAAGATGTAAAATATTTCCATTGCATTTGATGTAATGACAAAATATAAAAAAGAAGGAAAAAATCATAAACTTTTAACAATAGAATATTTGTTTGTTGTTTAAATATCTTTAATGTCTTAAAATGTATTTTGTGCTATATTTATGACGGCTTTTTGTTTTTATCATTGCAATAACTGAGTGATTAATTTGCTTCTAAAGGGTGAAGGAACAGTTCTTAACAATTCGGATAAAATGTTTTCAGGGTCTTCAGTAACACTATCACCGATATTACCACAACAAATCGTCTGTGTCCATTGTCATGTCCGTCTAATTTAAACGTTCAACAAATATGTCTAGTTTGATTTTGTTTAGTTATTTCTGTCATAAACTTGTATTGTGTCGTGTTCTTGCTTGCTTCTCTGATGTCAAGTACGTGTTTAAAGCCTCCCATTTAATACTAAAAATGTACTTTGTAAAATCGAATTTAACAAGAACACGAAACAACAGTAGTTGATGCAAAATCAACCAAATCTGACAATACAAGGAAACAACTAGTCGAAAATTAATATTTACAATAACTGCAAACCCTTACTAAACTGCTAAACTGCAATTATGTTTACCTGTTTCGCAAACTGGTGAAGATCTGTCCACATTTACGTTCCATTTTCCATCAATATTACATTTTATATTTTTTGGACCAACTAGGTCTCCTTTTATACAAGATAATGTTACGATTGTACCAAACACAACGAATTCATTCAATTCAGTTATATTTAAGTAAGGATCTATATCTTTTGGATATCTGCATTTGTTGACTACAAATGAAAAGCATACAGGTAAATAATTTTTTGAATGAATTGCAATTTTATAACTGAATGTAACCGAATCATATTTACTAATGATTCCTTTTATGAGAACAATAAGTTAGGCTGGCAATTAATTCCTTACGCGCAAAACATTTGTTATAAAATCGAGATTTTTGTACAATTCTGTTTTCAGGACAAATAATGACCACCAATTAATGACCTCTTTATAAACGTTAACACTTTACACATCAATAACCGTACAAATAATAATGTGTTGTGTTCATGCTGTTTCAATTTTTTCTCTTACGTATCCACATGCTGAAATAATTTAAAGCCAAAACAAGATTTTTTAAGTATTGAACCAACTATATTAAACCAAATCTACATATTTGCAAATTTGACACACCAGTTGTTTGAGAAAAGGAAATTCCAAATATTTAGATTAAAAGCATCAGTCGCCTACTACATACAGACAGTTGTTTCTATTTTTTGGAAAAGATCACAAATGATTACCTTCACACTTTGCTGTTAAATTATTCCATAACCCATCCCAAACACCATTTGCTTGACAATTGAATACGTTCCGTCCATTAAGGGTATATCCTGCATCACAGGCGAGGCTGATACTTGTGTTAAACTGAACCGACGTCTGATTTGGTGTCAGATATATGCGAGTGTCTATAATGCCTGGTACACGACACCTAATAGCTTGAAGAAGAAAAAATGTAATTGTAAAGAAAAAATAAAAATAAACTCTCTAAATGTTTTCATAAATAGAATATATATATAAATACTTTAACAAATTGATTTGATTCGATTTAATACTAATATTCAAATTAAACTTCAATCGAGTTTACGATCCAAAAATTCCACTACATTCTTCAGTAATAATTTTAAACAAAATTATACCCAAACAGAAGCCTTACTTGGAAAGGGGCATCGATGTCTGAGTGGTAAACACATATTTACTGATAACAGTATAGATTCTGGTACGAGAATTTTGACAGTTTGCTTGCTGCAGGTCGGTGACTTTCTTTAAGTTTTCCCTTTTCTCCATTATCTGAGAAAAATTTACAATCTAATTATCACTGCCTAGATGAACCTTTTACGACTGCCTGACGTTATTTACCAATGAATAGTTAAAGCGTTAATAGAATAGCGTAGGAATATTTGAATATTTGCAAAACCAGCAAATTGTCCAAATTGATATTTCCACTCCTCTGTCTTCCATTCAGTCTGATATACTTACCAATTCATCACTCGCAAATTGTAAATTAATAATCAATTTTTACCTTTTTAAAATCATATTTATCATGGACAATTTTAGTAGGCGTGGCCAAACTGTAAGACCCGTTTGCTGGGGAAAATTTAAAAAAAAATTGCATTTGACAAGAAAAATAAAATGAAACCGAAATTGTTGGTTTTTTTCTTATTCTTTTATTTTATAAATGGACATGATTGTAAATATAAGGATTGACGTTTGTTTTTGAATCGGACATCAAGGTATGAACTGTTAAAGGAGACAATGGGGGTAAATCAATCATTATTTTGTGATTTGCTCCATTGCCTCCTTTAACAGTTCAAACCTTGATGACCGATTCAAAAAGAAATGACAATCCTGAAATGATCACCTCGATTATTAGTGAAAGAACCTTGACTGGAATGTGAAACACTGTTACTTTATACTTCATTTCATTGCCATCCTAACTCGAAATCATACTGTCAAGAAGAATTGTTTGATAACAAAGAAAAGTATAAAGGTATAGTGTCACAATCATGATACAAATGTTCCATGAATAAGCTTTATTTTGTAAATTATTAGAAGTTTAAAGGCTTATTGGCTTTCGGAAAACTATATCAACTTGTAAGTTTAAATACCCTTTACAGAATAAGTTTAATATGGGCTATATTCATATTACATTTACAAATACGCTTCAAATTTACCATGCATTTAAAAAAAGGATATTCATTTATTTTTATATGAGATGAAGGTCTGTCTAGAGAATAATGGCAGAAAAATAAGATTTTTTTTAAAAGAAAAAACCCATGTTTTCATTATACGAAGAATGAAGAATTGGAGTGACTTTTAATTCATCTATTTTCTAAAGCAATGTATTTTAGGTTATACAAAGCTAACAGAATGATAAAAAGGTTAATAGTAACATTCAGGGCTTCAAAGAACACCATTGTGGAGAGGAAACACTGCTGTTGCATATTGCTAGATATACCGTTTCTAAAATAGCTTTTTGATATAAGATTACAAAATGGAAGACAAAGACTGGTATGTTTGTGTTTCATTTATACCAAATATTACAAATGCGTCTTACATGAAATTGTACCTGTGAGAAAATAAAAGAACAAATATTTAAATGGCAATAATGACAAAATACATGAAGTTTTAGTGTTGAGTCACTAGTTTACATTTAAAACAAATAATTATAGCCTTTTTGCCACGTGAAAATAACATTAAGATTCTAAAGTAATTAAAAATTACATTTAAGTCTCAAGTACTTTGAATAACGCATTAACAAACAAGAGGCCTAAGATGGCCCTAATTTGCTCACCTGAGTTTAAATGTAACTGGTATGTCTTGATAATACCCGGTAAGTCATAACATGTTGCCTCAATAGAAGTGATTTCAGAGAATATTTTTTTTATTGTTTTTGTTTTTAGCTATGTAGGTCACTGTGACCTACTTTTGGTAGCTTTGGCAACCTAAAAAGAGTGGCCTCACTGGGATGTGAACTCTCGACCCTTGGGTTGCTTGAATTGAAAATGAAAAGGTAAAAAAAGCGACTTGTTTTTTTTACAGAATTTCATGAAAATTGTCAAACTTAAGATTTTTCACATAAGAAAATGATGTTTGGAAAAAGAATTCACCTAAATTTATTCATTATTGTAATTTGGGTAAAAAAGTACTACTTACAATGTATAGAAAAATAAACGCAAAAACGCGAAACCTATTTTTTCACAAAAGTTATTGGAATTCACAAACTTGGTATAAAATATGCTTTAGATGCCAAATATTACAACAGATTTTATCTTAGTGAAGTGGTTTTGGAGAAGATGATTTTTTAGGCTTTCAACTTTGTAGGCCAATGTGACCTACATGTGATAGCTATGACAACCAAAAACACAAATCTTAAAGGCAATTTTCTACAGATGCTTTTGACCAAGTTTGAATAAAATGAGGTAAGAAGTTTATGAGAAGAAGTCGTTTGAAGCAATTGTTGACGGACGGACGGACAGACGAAGGATGACGTACGACGGAGGGTCTGCCTCTACGGATACCAATAGCTCACATGAGCACATTGTGCTCAATTGAGCTAAAAACGCAAAACTTTCGATTTGTTGTTTAAAAAAAGAATTTTGCACAAGCGTGATCTTTGATAACGCTAAAAACCAATTGTAGACAACTTCAACTATCACAATTTAAATATCAAAACTGACATGATATGTGAAATAAACCATTAATACCTGAGCATTTAATGTTAGCGTTCCAATGCCCTTCTTCATTACATTCTATCGTTCCTGTTGTATTAGGTGTATAGCCTAGAATGCACTTGACCTTCAGTGACTCACCAGACAGGTAAGGTGTTGTTTTTGGATTAACTGGAGACAAGTGTAAATCTCTTAAATGAGACATATTGCATTGCTTCTCTAAAAGCATCAAGAAATATTGGCCGTTTTATTGATAAAAAATGTAACAGAATCATCATAACAATATTTCAAAACATATTATATGGGCAAAGATTGACTTGTTTTGTGATATTGTCAATTATAAAAACATTTTTGTATCGATTAAAATTCTAGCTTAAGGTTTTGTAAATAAAAAGTCAGCCAAATGCTTAATATATTTTATATGTTTAATAAACAATAATAAAAAAAGTTTCCATTTCAAACATTCAAACTGTTAACTGTAAAACTAAAGTACTGTAGGATACTGTACTAAGGTAAGTTTTTCCACAGTTTGATTAGTACTTAGAAAGTATATTGTTATTCTGAAATCGTTGCCAATAGTTTTTAAGAAAGTTTAAAAAATCTCAAAATACAGTGTATTAAAAAATATAATGAATATAATTTACGTGTGCAGTATTTGCCCATCCAGTCATCTTTACATTTTCCTTCAGGACATTCATTATTTTTGCATCGGTAATCTTTATCGTCAGCTATGCAGTTTTTTGGACAAAAGTTAGAACACGTTGCAGCACAATTCGAACCAAACCTACATGCTTGTATAAATATAAATAAAAAGACTAATCGATTATATTAAAATCTGAAATTAATTTTTTAAAAAAGACTTAAAAATGATATGCCAGTTTGATTACACAAAACTGTAAAACAATTAAACTGCATGTTATGTATGTCATGGACTTGGTAATAGTCAACGTAATCAGTAACATTTAAAAAAATCCAATCCCATTATGGAATGGGGTAGTTTAATCAAAACATGAGGATAAAATAATTATTGCAAGGGAGCCTTGGTGATTTTGGGATACAAATATACTTTTGCTGATGAATATATGGAAATTAGCTGATGAGAAATGAATGTGCACATATGGCACATTAAAATTAACAGAAATTTGTGATATATATTAACTGTCATCAGGTCGTCGTCGATAGTAAAAATAGTCCAGAAATTGGCATCCATTCTCTTTTTAATGGCCCCGTTTTGTTGAAAAGACATTGATATCTTCAATACAAGAAAATAGGAATAGAATTTAATTTATCGAGGAAACGTATATCTTACTGACGCTGACTTGAAAAAAGTAGTTATGTACCTCATTAATTGATTTATACAGCCATTCACCTCTAGAAGCCATTGTGGTTTGTTTATGAGATGGAAGTTTGCACTAAGTTGAAACCAAAACAAATACGTTAAGGGCATTTTTATTGAATGACTTTACATTATATAAGACCGAATGTTGGTATCTTTACTCGATAAAACCATTAGTCTTTAAAAAAAGTAAATATTTTTGGTGATGGCAAACTTTGCAATCTGTTTAAGGCTAGAGTAAGATGAGAAAATATCTTTCTGTAAGGTGAGAATATTGGAATCAAGTGAATAGATAATGTAATCGATGTAAGACAAACCAGGTATATTATTACCACTGATTTGTAAACTCTCGAGTTTGTTCTATACTTTTTAAGGATCTTACTGATTCCAATTTTTAGAAAGTTGTCTTAAAACTAGAATTAATTAACCGATTGTTTTGATTTTTCAACAAATCGTGATCTCTTAATTTCAAACAATGCTTCTTCATGATTTTTCTTTAGTGTTTTATATACCTGTGCTTTAATAAGAAAAAAAATTGAAAAAAATGCAATTTCAAAAACAACAATAATTTAAAAATGTAAAAAGTATCTGTTTTAATTAACTGAGTGTGGTGGCAAACAGATGCCTTATTTTATAATTTTCTGTATGTCAAATGCACTGTCGATAAATAAAGAATGCTAAAAGTGATGCAATTATAAAGCATATGTTATCTGTCTTGTTTACTCCTCATTTTGGTAAATAATTCATGCATTTTAATTTTTTCTTTCATGCATTTTAATTTTTTCTTTTTGGGTTGATATTATCTTATCGAATATACAAGTTTTGGTCAGTTTCTAAATTCTTACCAAAAACTTCTACCTCACACAGTTGTAAATTGTTATTACTATCTTGATACACAGGCAGACTTATTTTTAAGCTTGATCCCAAAACTGGATTCGGAAGTATGTACTCTTCTTCAGGGCCCGGTATTCCTTTGGTTTTATTTGTGAAAGTGATTCCATTGTTAGTGTCGTAAATTGTGTATGAAAAATTGGTACCTCTCCACAATAAGTCTGTAATAATAAAATATAATAAAACTCAACTAAGTTAAAGCGTTTGTTCGGTTGAATTAAACTATGAAAGATGTTAAACATTTAAGGAAAGAGATGTCTAAAGTTTAGAACTTGAATGTAATCTGTTTTCAAATCACGCGTCATGATTGCACAATAAACGTATACAAGTTTAGCTGAGTGCTGTACTATTGCTGTTATATTAGAAACAAAGGAATGTAGTTTAGATTTTTCGTATACAAACAATGTGTCTAAAAATGAAGTCAAAATCATGATGGATACAACAAGAGCTTATAACTTGTCAGGAAAAATAGCAAATTCGTGAAGACGTGACTGAGATAAACAAATTAAGAAAAAAATTTTTATTGCAAAGATTAGACATTCACAGAAATAATCGAAAATCTGCGATATTTTTTTTAAATTGCATTAAATATAACAAGTACCTGCTCAATTTTGATGTGCTAGATGGGCACATTTCGGAAAATCATTCCTCATCAGTGACACTAGGGGCAGAAAAATTTGATAGATTAAAAAAACATACGCCAAACAGTTAAAAATTAATAAATCTAAAGTTCCAAAAATATGTAAATCCAAATCCAGCTAAGGAATGTTTTGCATGAGGGAACAGACCTTAGTTTTAAATAAACTTCATAAATGAAAACGAATGAAAATTTTGCTGAATGGTATATTTTCTGACAGCACAAAGTACTGCCTATTGAGTTATGGATACCCTCGGGGAGATTTACTCTTAAATCTAATAATTCTATGATCATTGATCATATAATTCCGAATTTTAATTTCTTATTTTAAATTGAGCTTATGTATTTGGATTTTGTATGAGTAATTCAAAATTTAGCATATCCCGGTTTCATCCAAGATTTTTATTAAAAAATACTTATTAAAAATTTATATTCTTGATTTGTTAAGAAAATTACTAAACGGTTAAATCATCAATTTTGGTGTATCTGTACATACTTTATACTTATTACTGAGATCATATAGAACTTTCAATGACAAAATCACGTACTATGAATTACACTTTATACTTTCAATTAGACTGGCCAGCAGAATAGTTGCTTATCGTATGCAATCAAATCAACGGAATTCACTGCAAGTTATTTTTATATACAGTATCTAAAGTCTGCATAAATTTTAAATGTAGCATTCTTAGCACGGTATAGATGTAGCATCTTAAGTGAAATATGAGCAATTATAGTACAATTTTCAAACGTTAAGGATAATTTTCAATTGGTCTTTTTAAATTCATACATTTTTACATTTCTTTTAAATACTGACCCGGTTTCACATTCATTCTTTAACTAAGATTTTCCTAAACTTAATAAGCAAGTCTTTTTCTGATTTACAGATCAACATTTGCGATAAAACAAAATACAGATGTTACAAGCTGGAAGACATCTTCATAACGACATCATAAATTTCTGGATATCTATTTAACAAAATACCCGTGTTCGTTTTGATGCGGCATATGTGCACATTTTGGACATTCATTTCTCATAAGTGAAACTAGGGGAGGAAAATATTGCTAACCAAATTATTAAGGTTTCAAACTTGCCAGATTTAAGTTTAGGAATTCTAAATAACAGAATTATTGTGAAACCGGGATCTGAGGGTAATGGGAGTTGTTTATAGTAAGGAAACACATACTTCATTCCATTCCACCTATTTTTCTGTGAGAGTTGTAATTTTAATTAATGAAGAAAAGATAATCTAAACTTCAATAATAATTTAACGTGCAGCAGAAGAAGAATTTCAAACTTTTGGATTTAAATGCTACATTCTATACAAGTAAGTAATGTTTTATGATGGAAACATGTCAGTTTCAACAGACAATAGCTCTTAATGACTTACTATCATCTCTGAAATATATTTTTATTCTCTGAATAAGTTGTTGTCTAAAATAAACAATCCAGAATGGAAACACTTTGTCCCCTGTTATACCAGCATGTGAACAATATCCTGACGAAAGGCTGTTACCTCCTACAAAGCCATCGACTGCTTTTGACGATGAGTAACTATCATATGTGTCAGACTGATCTGTCTTTTGCCATAATGCAACATTTTTACCTTTAGATAAAAATAAATAAATTGTGAAATCAATAAATTAATAAATAAATAAAATTATTTAATTAATTTACAATAAACAATACTATTTAAAATAAAAAAAATTTAAACTTATTAAGCATTTATTTGCACGGCAATTTTATGTTGATTGAATTGTCAACAAGACAAAAATAACCTACTCCTTGGTAAAGTAATATTAAAATTCTTCCGACTTACACGAAACAGGTAAAACAAAGGTTTTTAGGACATAAGACTAAAATGCCACAATAACATCGAATATTTTGACTTAATTATTTTTTTTCTCGTCAAATAATACTATATAGAACGAACATTTGGCAATAAAAAAAACACTTATTCTTTGAGAATTGTTCTAAAAAAGACTATGAAGTTGGCATAAATTAATTGTTTTAATTCTTTAATTACTTACCTCCGTGGATTCTGATCTTACAAACTGAAATATATTGATTGAATCTTGCTTCAAAGTGTCGACCAAAAATCGTGTGCGTACAAACATAGACTTTCTTGGTTGAGTTTGAATTAGTTTGTATACATGTATTGTTGAGTCCATCTTGCTCCCCAACAGAACGTTTAACAAATGCAGTCAAATTTAAAGACCCAACTGTCAAAGAAAGAACATACATTATTATATATGAACTCTTACTCTGTTTTGGAAGTAAGTATCTTGCAGGAGAAAGCAACTTGTTACTCACAACACCAACCAATGAAACAACAACAACATCAAACAAAAAACTAAAAGCCATTTTGAACACCTATAAAAATTTCTGAATTTTGTGCATTGAATGCAACGAAAACTGATATTTAAATATTAGTAAAAAAAAACTAGGAAAGTATACAGTTTGTAAAACGTTTTTATTGACATATGATAAGAAGTTTGTTTTGAAAGTAAACAGAACCTATATTGATTCACATGATTATGTTAAGATTTAAACTTTAATTAAAACAACAAAGATTTACAAAAGAATTATAAAAGTATAAACGAAAATGATATTGGAACCCAACTCAATGTTATTTCATGTATATGTATAAAATTAATCTGGCCTGATTAACGATTATTCAAGAAACACTTTTGCTACATAAAGTACTTCTTATGACAAGGAGTAAAATATTGACTCGTAAGTAACTATCACAATAAACAGACTGTTTCGGAAAACTCGGTGTTGTACTGTTGGTAAAATAAACAAGTTTTTAAAGACAATTTAAATAGGAACTTGTGGTCGACATATTATCTTATAACATATCAGCTGCTTAAATCTAACTCTTAGAAAAAGTTATAAAAACAACAGAAAAAAAGCCTTCGGACAAGAACAATCCTTTTTTGACAGTTATCGATAAAATTGATACAATAATCAAATTTTCTAGTAAATAAATGATTTTTTTTACTTACCAGACGGATAATTTATTATTATTATTTCGAATGACGATATTTGATAACTTTTTGTCAATTCTACTTGAAAGTTGTTACCATATCTACAAGCCGTATAACTTTCATCTGTTAATCCTGGCGGTGACGATTGCTTTCTATAAGCGATGTTACCTTGGTAATTGATAAATGATACAAAAGTAGAGCATTAGAGCTTTAAAACAGATTTGCATATTCTTTACATCATTAATATACTTTTTATATAAGAATTAAAGTGAAAAATGTTGCAAAGTGCTCTAATCACTACTTTTATTGTATGCATATAAAATGATCCTTTGTTGAAAATATTTTAAATTAAAAAATCAGTTAAACGGGTCTGGAGTCATAAAAACGCTACATCTTTTGTAATTTTATAATAGATCTTAAACATGACATACCACCTATTTAAACTCAAACAGCAAAAACGACATTCAAACATAATCAGACACAACAATTAAGAGGTAAATAGGACATGACATAAACAAAACCAATAAAATATTAACATTCCGCTTCCTCATTTTTTCCATTTGATAATGTTCTATTGAAAAATTTTGAAATCAGCTGGACTCTTTTCAAACAATTTGCTGATCTGGATTTGTCCTTAACGATGTACCTGCTGCTAGATATGATGCGGAAACAAAGTCTTCTTGACTAAGACTTGGGGAAAAGCATGAAAGAACCGTAAAACACCAGTACACTTAGTAGTCAACACAAGATTATATATAAAAGAGCAAATTCAGTTTTAAAAATAAATGGAAATATTTCAAGGTGCCGAAACGACATGAAAAAGGTGACTAAATAATATATTTTTGTTTAAACAATTATTCAATTTGATGTTTTGTACATAAAATATGAGAAAAACATCGAGTTTTTATCTCTAATATAGTACTATATGTTTAATACATAAAAACTTGCAAAAGGTGACTTTCAAAAACTCTGTTTATGTTTACTTTATCCTTATCTTAAATAATTTATATATGTATATATGTAACACTAAGACTAATTTAAACTGATCAAACAAAAGGTTTTAAAGCGGATTAACTGTAAAATCAATTTAGGGCAACCGTTTCCCAGTGCACGCTTACATAACACAGTGCCTCTTACCGACTATGTTCAAATCCGGCTCGAATAGATAAGAGACTGAGAAAGTTTGTTAGTGCGGTTCTTTAATTTTTGGGCTACATTTCACAAGATGACTTTTACAATGTAAATTGAGTAATGTTGATGATAGTGTTCAAACCATAGACTCGACTACAATAATGGTCATTAAATTGTATATAATTTTTTCTGTGCTAATTTTTATATATAGTGTATCATGAAAAATTAATAGTAGACCACAAAAATATTAACTTATTTTATTTTAGTTTACTTTAACTTGCATTAAATGACAGAGATAGAATTTATTTACTATTCATATTTTTAGAACACACACACACACACACACACACAGTCGGATAACTTTCACAGGTAAATGGAATTATTATAACTAGACATATCTGTGCAACCATTGTTTTCGTGATCTCAAATTATCGTGGTTCCGAAAAACTACCATATGACATCTATAGTGATTAAAAGTTAAGTATGTCAACCAACATACCTGCTAAATTTTGATTTGCCATATTTGCAACAAAACTTCATTTTTATAAAGCAATTACCGTATCATCGGTCTTCCAAAGTTAATTAATTTATATTAGCAATCTCGATGTTAGATTTTGGTTGTAGCTTTATCTCTTTGTGTTCTCAATACATATTATTCTTTTAAGTGTTTATGTTGTAGCAAGTTTTTGACTATTGTCAAATACATATAATTCTTAGTTTGAATAGCAATTTTGATTATTTACATTTAAAAAGTTTTAATAGAAAACATACAACTTATCTTAGACTTAAACCTACTCTCTTACTCCCAGCATATTTTTGAATATAAATCAAACAATGTCAACAGGTTCTTCGACTGATAAGCGATCAAAAAAGTTTTTGTACCCTACGATCATGTTTTATATTTTATTTTTGTACTCTTGAAAGAAAATAGTAAAATTATTTATTTGAAAAAATATGTAAATAATTTTGCGTCATACAAGCAAAAGATTAAAACAAATAATGTAGATTTATAATTATCACGTGGGACCTCGGTTGCTAGGTGATATAAAGCGCACACTTACGGATCAGAGTGGGTGTCACCGTCTATGTTAAAATTCTTATCACTTAGACCATTTTATGACATTTGTTACAGTTCGTTTACCAAACGTTTTTTCAAAGGCAAATCGGTTTCTTCCACCAACTATTGGCTAAGTAAAAATCTTGATAAGGGATAAGAAAAAATTTTAATCTTTAAAACAGAGTTCAAAAAAATCTGAACTCCGATATATGAATCCTGGCTACTGGTAATAGCTATAAAATATATAAAGCGGGTATTTCCTTCAATCTAAAATCATGATTTAATATTTTTTTTGCATTTAAAACATATAATTTCGAGTGAACGGTTTTTTTTCAGTGATATGAAAAAAAAAAAAAAAAAAACTTTAAAACCAGATTGGTAAAAATCTTAACCCCGATATTTGAATCCTTGCTACTTGTAATATCTATAAAATACATTTTCTCCATCATGATTAAATAATATTTTGCTAAAGAAACACTATATTAACAAGTCAGACAGGTCTTTTAAGTATAGATGTTACCAACAGCTTTATGATGCCTCATCTTAAAAATTGAACGATTAAATTTTTTTTGTTTTTAAAATTTATTATTTACTTTATTTGTTTTGTTTTAGATTGGGATGGTTGCTGCATAAATGCAACAATATTAAAATCTTTTAAACCTGGTTTAAATCAGAAAAAAATAACATTTTAAAGAGAAGATGTACATTGTATAAATACTACTTACTATATTGGCAGGATTCTCCCATCCATCCTGGACTACATCTTCCCGGATCATAGCATTTACCTGTGTTAGGGTCACAAGTGTCATTATCATATGTTCCACAATGACATTTGTATTTACATCCAACACCGTTATGTAAACAAAATGTATCTGTAGTGTGTAAAAATGAATTGAAGATAATTTTGCATTTTTGAAAAAAAAAATTATAGATGTGAAAAAAGTTTCAGTTCTTGTTTTGTAAAAATAATTCAAAATTAAATAAAAATTAATATGTGAAGTTTTTATTTGTAAAAATATTAAAGAATTAATATATATGAAAGAAATTTCGTTTTTTTATCATTTGTAAAAATAACTTGTTGAATTTAGCACTTTGTATTCTTTTGAAGACTTCAGCAAGACTGACTAGATAAACCTCTTTAACGAAACAAAATATTATCATTAACACTTTAGCGTGTTACGATATGTTTTTAGACTACTTTTTCGCTTTAATTTATTTACGCTATATTTTAAACATAATTCCATAATGCACTTTCCTCGGCATGATCTCTCATTGACCTGGTTACTTAAGCATTTTATCTTTTTGCATGTTTCAGTTACCTCAAACCTTTTGTGATATAACGATTTTAAATAAGTGATGGGAAAAAGCGATATGTGTTTTATAATTTGTTTTGGTTATATAAATAATCATTGATGACGAAGAAAGGAAAAATTTGATTTTAATATCACTAATCAGAATAAGTCAAATCGCTATTTTAAATTCTGTTATCATCCATTATATAAATAATTTAAATAAGTGAATGCACAATTAATTAATGAGAGTTTTGATATTATTATTTATTATTTCAATGAGACATATCACAAATCCTCCGTAAGTGGGAGTCATGGGTGTGAGCCAAGACTTGAAAGTGCGTAGTGACTGTTCTTTCGCCAAGCACTCGGAATTACGAAATGAAAGTCACGGTTCTTTCTGATGGGAACTTAAAATAAACAAGGTTTCGTGTCATGACAATCGTGGCACGATAAAAAAAAAACCCTGCTGTATAATGACATCAGCGCAACGCATAGGCAAAACTTCTACATATTCGCCTACAGCTGGTGACGTCTCGATATAAGTGAATATTCTTAACTGTGACGTTAAACACCATTACTCAACTCATATCACATATCCCTCAATTAATACTTAAAATATACTTGTAAATAATAATTGAACACTAGTACATCCGGGTAACCAAACCTTAGCTTTAGTTACAATATTTAAATAATTTCTTCTTTTAGCATAGTATATGGCGATTTCACTACGTTTGTTGACAGTGTTGATTTTCTCAGAGTACACTGTCTTTTCTCATTTATTCAGGACTAATCACCCTGCTTTAATTTACTACTAATAATAATAAATTAAAATTTGAATAAACACATTAATAATAATAATAATTATAATAATTAATATAAACTGGCCTGACTTTCAAATTCAAATTTGTCGTGCATCACCATTTGATTATTATCCTTTTTAGTTTGTTATAAGCACTCATTTTTCTATTTATTTTTTTCTATATTTTTTGCTACTTACCAGAAATACTCCCTGGAATTGAAGCAATAACAAAACCAAACAGTAGAAATATACCATCCATCTTTATAACAAAACGTTTTTAAAACTACCGAATAAGGAAGTAAATCATGTCGCAAATTTTGCTTTATCAGTTTTTGTTTAACTCGATTTTAAATATATTTGGGTATTGTTTATCAAATACTTGACGACTGTGTTATCTCAATGTTTGATAAGTCACAAATATATCTAAGTTTAGTATTAACCCGTTAAAAATGCAAGTGAAAAAGAAACAGTGGTCCATAAAACGTAATTCACTCTCTCTGTAATTCACCGATGTTCACCATTGCGGCGAAATAATGTTTTTTGAACATCTTGTTATTAATTAACTTGTTATTTATTTATTTATTTATTTATTTATTTATTTATTTATTTATTTATTTATTTTTACATTTTTATGTTGTTTGTTTTTGGGATATCGGAGAAAAGGTTACATCATTGTAAATATGAGACCGAAAAATGAAGGATTTACTTTAATATCGACTAACGAGTCAAGATTAATTAAAGACATTTAAAAATAATAATATAAATAATAAACGAAATGATAAAATTTTAAAAAAAAATTAAACTTTTTTTGAATGTATTATATCGGGAGTGGAGTGGAGTAATGGTGTGTTACGCCCCAGTCAAGATTCTTTCACTTTTTTTGAGGCGGTCAGTTCTGGGATGGTGGAGGAAACCGGAGTGCCCGGAGAATACCACTGACCTTCAGCAAGCGAACTGACAAACTTTCTCACACTAGGATCTGTCAGAGTGGGATTCGAACCTAGACGGTGAGAATCACTGTGCTCCGTAAGCGCGCGCTTTAGACCATTCGACTACCGAGGCCCCTATATTATATTATATCGGGAAGATGTACTTTTAATATCCAATAATGAGTCATTATTTATTAAAGTCATTCAAAAAAAAAAAAAAAAAAAAAAAAAAAAAAAAAATATATATATATATATATATATATATATATATATTTTTTTTTTTTTTTTTTGAATGTAGGGTATTTGGGGATAGCTTAAATATAAGTTTATCGAACAAAGTTAGTCAAGGAAATTGTGTGCTTCCTGTTCTATAAGGTAATATTTATTTAGGTCATTCAAAGATAAAAATAACATCCGCATTCTACTTGGCTAATCAAAATGTTAACTGAAAAAAAAAAATCATGCTAATATAATTCGAATTATTATGAAAAATGCAAATTTGCACATTCTTAATTCGAATCTTTCAAGTTATCAAATAAGTAATAACATATTAACTATGTTTAATTAAAAATTATAAAATAAATCTGATTAAAACAAAAACATAATTGTTTAAATGGTTGGAAAGGCGACCCCGTATTTTCAATCTCAAAACAATATGCTTAATAAATCTTGGGGTGAGGTTGATTGATCTTTTAGTTTTTATGTTGTTTAACGTCGCATCAGCAATTATTCGGCTTTTCGCGACAGGAGAAAGTTTAGTTTATCTTGGGATTAGTCTAAAAAAGATATTTATGAGTGAGGTGTGCAAATGTTCCTAATGGCCAGTAGTGTACAAACACGAACCCAAGGCGATTTTTTGATAAGGTTCTAGTTCATCGAGTCAGTGTGCCCAATCGAGCATACAGTCATCCAGTCCATAATCCTAGCACCAGTCAATTAGTCAAAAGTCTGTCCATCTAATGCCAAGGAATAAATGTCGCAATGTTTAGTCTTATGTATGAACTGTCTTGTGTTCGAATCCACAGATTCTCAGTTAAATTCAAGAAAAAGTTATGACTCGAACACAAATATACACGGAAGGACAGACAGATAGACGGACGGAGATAGACGGACACACAAGCTGAATATTAATTTATACCTCCTAACCGCAGGAGGTTGAATTGATACGTAGCTTATTTTAATTTTTTTTATATTTCGTTTATAGTTTCAATGTTTTATTTGTCAATAAGAACAAGTTTTTTTTTCTCAACAGGTACCCTAGTTTTCGATGATACAATCGGGAGACGCTTGCAATACGTTTAAATGACGCCAACTCATCAAACATTTAATTGATTTAAGAAATCAATATGCTTACTGTTCAAGACATTTTAAGAGTGACCAAAAAAAAAAAAAAAAAAAAAAAAAAAAAAAAAAAACATTAACAATTTACAAGGAGATAAAATCTTAGTAATGTTTTTAAGAATAAAACAAGGTAAATTCTTACCCACCTACCCAAAAAACTAGATAAACAGACTTTCTATTTTTGAATTTGAAGTCTAATTTTATACGCTTGGGAATCATGGTGATTCTCACTTATCCCAGATGCTGTTGTTAAACAATATTGTCAATTCATTTGCCGAAGGTCGGTGTCGTTTTCCGGGTAATCTGGTATTCTCAATTCCATAAATGACAACCTTGTTGTAAGAAACAAAATTTAATCCACATTACATATACATTATTCATTATACAAAAAGGGATTATTAAGTGCAATATATTTATTATTTATATTTATATACACCGTATTATCAAAATTAACTGATTTGTCTGAGAAATTGTTGTCTAAAGTATATAAATGTATCAAAAAAAAACAAAAATAAAAAACCAAAAGAGAGAGAGAGAGAGAGAGAGAGAGAGAGAGAGAGAGAGAGAGAGACAGAGAGAGAGCTTTTTCCTATACTTGAGAGTGAGGGAGTGAACTATTGTTTAGAGCCGCATCAGCGCTTTTGCAGCTTTTCACGGTTTTAAAAAATATGTCAGAAATTTAACTATATAAAAATTAAATAGACGGAAGATTAAATACAAAATAAGATTTGAAAATATTTCTAAACTGATAAGAACCAGTAATATCACAGTAGTGTTATAAATAATGGACTGGATAATAAATGATAAAAATTATATTTTATCGAAGAAATTGATTTCCGGAAGGAAGTTTAAAATTTGTGATGTCCGTTGACTTCTCACCTATATAAAGATAAAAATATCATATGATGATAAGGACTATATTTTATTTTTAGGTATAATGGATGTATTTTATTTGTACGAAGACATACTAGAGCTATTTTTTTTATTGCATATTTTAATCGGCTAATTCTATACTTTATTTATTTTTAACTTTACATACCCAAATTTCGTATATTTTTAACGGAAATACTCAAAACAAACTCAAAATGAGTTCTGTTAATAATATATAGGTGCATCGTGTCAAAAAACTCAAGCGACGGTTATATTTTTCAAGATACGGATTGTCTCAACAAGTACGGAAGCCGACACGTGTCACCAACATAAAATTAATTATGTCGTAATTACGACTAAGTACATGTATCTCGTAATTAAGACTTAGTTATATCGTAATTTCGACTTAGTATCTTGAATTACGATTTAGTTATGTCGTAATGACGACTTAGTTTTGTCGTGATTACGACTTATAATCTCATAATTACGACATGGTTATGTTGCATACGAAAGCCCTTTGGGCTCCGTTTGGTAGAACAAAAAATTGTTTTCCTCGTACGAACTCGAAATATTCGCGAAATAACGCGTAACTTGATATAAAAGACTATGCTGATGGTAATAACTATCAAAATATTTAAAAATTAATGAAGGTGAAGATCAAGATTTCTAGGAATTTATTTTTTGGCTTTGTTTGATAATTAATTAATAATTATTTATTTATTTATTTATTTACATTACCAATATCTTTAAGTTCTGCCTTAAGTACTTCGCCTTCCGTTTTATTTATTTATTAATTTATTTATTGACTTCCTTGCTTGTTTATTAATAAATTAATAAAATAAATAAATAAATAGTTTATTTTACAAACATCTTGGATTATTTCTTATTTATTTATAGTTCAGCTCCTTGACCACTAACTAAGAAGAAATGAACTGCTCGATATCCAATGTGTAGCCTCAGGAGATTTACCTATGTAAACCTGTGTTAATATTAATACCATTCGTTCCTTAGACGACTGAGAAGATTGACGTCTCCTATTCACACCTTGACCTGAGAAGTCCGTGCAGTTTTGTCCACGTGTATTATTTCTAATCGTGAGTACTAGTATTCTTGTGATTTGTATTTTAAAATTTCTCTTTTTTCACTAAAGTTTTCTTAGTGATTTTGATATTTTTCCGACGTGTTAGATGTGCAATTTTATTTTCATTCCGTCCGCGAGTTGATACTTTTGGGCTGGTGAGCCTCATATACTGGTTAGTTATATTTTATATTTGGGTTTTCGAACCATTGTTGATTTTGTTTCATAAGCTTTTGAGCATGTTTTTCAGTGTTATTTTTTGGGTTTGCGAGCCCATACAGTGTAGTTTTAGGCTTGCGAGCCGAGTTTTTAATTTTTTAATTTTAGGCTTGCGAACCTTTTGCTCTGGTTAGTTATACATTTTGGTTTGCGAAACAGATTTTGTTGTAGATTTTGTTTCATAAGCTTGCGAGCATGTTTTCAATTATATTTATTTGGCTTGCGAATCCATAACAGTTTAGTTTTAGGCTTGCGAGCCCAGTTTTTTTGTTTTGTATTTTCGGTTTGCGAGTCTCTTTCAATGATATATAGCGGTCTGGGTAGCACTCGCCTATAGTGCAGGAGTTCCTGGGTTCGATCCCCGGTCCGACCCTGCATTTTTTCTCTCTCCTGTTTCAGTTTGTTGGCCAGTGTGGCTCTCGGATGTGGTGGACTGAATATTTGCGGCCATATAAAGTCCATCCGAGTATATTTGGGGTGAGATTTCCCATAGGATCATGGGAAACTCAAGAATGATAGGGAAAAAATGTAGCGGTCTGGGTGGCTCAGTGGTAGAGCACTCGTCTGTAGTGCAGGAGGTCCAGGGTTTGATCTCACTCCTGTTACAGGTATTATATTTGGATTCATAACCTTGCAAACATGATTTTTGAGTTGTGTAATCTTTGGGATTGCGAGCTCGTTATTATGTTGACTTTTAGGCGTGCGAGTAGTTATTTTGTATTTAAGGTTTGCGAACCTATGGGTATATTTCATGATTTTAGGCCTTCGAGCTTTTCTTTCAGGTTTTCGAGATTGTGATTTCATGTTTATTTGGTTTGCAAACCATTATATATTTTATGTATTTTTAGAGCTTGTGAGGTGTTATTAAGACCTGCGAGTCAAAGTGGTTTTCAGTGTTTGGAAGGTGTTATTAAGACCTGCGAGTCAAAGTGGTTTTCACTGTTTGGTAGGTGTTATTAAGACTTACGAGTCAAAGTGGTTTTCAGAGTTTGGTAGGTGTTATTAAGACTTGCGAATCAAAGTGGTTTTCACTGTTTGGTAGGTGTCATTAAGGCTTGCGAGCCAAAGTAGTTTTCAGTGTTTGGTAGGTGTTATTAAGACTTGCGAGCCAAAGTGGTTTTCAGTGTTTGGTAGGTGTTATTAAGACTTGCGCATCAAAGTGGTTTTCACTGTTTGGTAGGTGTCATTAAGGCTTGCGAGCCAAAGTGGTTTTCAGTGTTTGGTAGGTGTTATTAAGACTTGCGAATCAAAGTAGTTTTCAGTGTTTGGTAGGTATCATTAAGACTTGCGAGTCAAAGTGGTTTTCAGTGTTTGGTAGGTGTTATTAAGACTTGCGAATCAAAGTGGATTAAAGTGTTTGGTAGGTGTTATTAAGGCTTGCGAGTCAAAGTGGTTTTCAGTGCTTGGTAGGTGTTATTAAGACTTGCGAGTCAAAGTGGTTTTCACTGTTTGGTAGGTGTTATTAAGACCTGCGAGTCAAAGTGGTTTTCAGTGTTTGGTAGGTGTTATAAAGACCTGTGAGTCAAAGTGGTTTTCAGTGTTTGGTAGGTGTTATTAAGACTTGCGAATCAAAGTGGTTTTCAGTGTTTGGTAGGTGTTATTAAGACCTGCGAGTCAAAGTGGTTTTCAGTGTTTGGTAGGTGTTATTAAGACCTGCGAGTCAAAGTGGTTTTCAGTGTTTGGTAGGTGTTATTAAGACTTGCGAGTCAAAATGGTTTTCAGTGTTTGGTAGGTGTTATTAAGACCTGCGAGTCAAAGTGGTTTTCAGTGTTTGGTAGGTGTTATTAAGACCTGCGAGTCAAAGTGGTTTTCAGTGTTTGGTAGGTGTTATTAAGACCTGCGAGTCAAAGTGGTTTTCAGTGTTTGGTAGGTGTTATTAAGACCTGCGAGTCAAAGTGGTTTTCAGTGTTTGGTAGGTGTTATCAAGACTTGTGAGTCAAAGTGGTTTTCAGTGTTTGGTAGGTGTTATTAAGACCTGCGAGTCAAAGTGGTTTTCGGTGTTTGGTAGGAGTGTTTAGAGTAAATGCAGTTTTAGTTTTAGTTTACTTATAGAATAGTGAATTTGTTACGGTTTATTATTCTTTGTGGAAACAATGTTATAAGGAATGTCTTTCGTGCACGGATGACATAGAATTCATTCAATGTGAATGAAGTTTTTTTTGTGAATTAGGAGTGTTGTAAGTTCATTCTAGTCTGCGTATTACGGATGTTCTGTCACGTTTTCTAATTTGGACTTTAGTATATCAACACGCACAAATGTCTAATATTTAGATTTAATTTTATCAGTTTACTAGCCCTTTATTAATGTAAAGTTATTCGGTTGTGATTGCTTACACTGTGTAAGGTTTTCCATAGTATTTTTTATTCTCTCTGTCTTTTTCATCAAAAGATAGAAAACGTCATTTTTAATTTTTAAATGTGTAAAATATTATCATTATTTTTGTAATAAATGTCACCTTATTCCAAGCTATAATTTTTGAATGTATTTAATGATGAAATTCATAAAATAATAATGATACAACGGTAAAAAAAATAATAAATAAAAAAATCTTCTGGCTCAATAGTTTTGTTTCATGGTTTACAGCCAGACTAGCTTTGTGGTTTTTCGTTATACACCTGCTGATTCTGTCGTTGTTTTATATTTTGTTATTTTATTACTAGATTTTGTTTCATACTCGTGTTGTTTCGATAAGTACTAGTGTGGATTTTGTTACCCCCCCCGCTCCGTTCGTCCGTGTGTCCGTTCGTCCGTCACAAGTACAATGTTAAGTATTTCTGTTAAAGTTTTTCAAACAGTTGAAATTTTTCAGAATTTTTCATTCTGATTTAAAGAAATTAGTATCCAAATTTATTTTTAAACATGCGTATATGTTTTTACATAATTTATTGCCCATAAAACCCATCTAGAACACAATGTTAACCTTTTGCGTTAACGTTTGCTACATGTTTTTTTAATTATATTATGATTTAGGAATAGCAAGTTAATAATAATAAATTCATACCAAAAAGAAATAGTGCTATCACTTTAAAAGTGCTCACGTATTTCTCTGCAACATTTTAATACCTGCAATTTTAGTATTTCTTTTTAAAAATGCATATTTTATATGAAAAATGTACATTGTGAGAAAATGAACTTGCTGACTTATTTTATAGGATTTTCTTTGGAAACTCTAGATATCATGTAATTATTAAAAGAAGTTTAATATATATACATGGTTTTTTAAGTGGTTCAGTTTTTTTGGTAAATATGTCAATTTTAAAAAGAAAACACTGATTTTGAGAAAACTCTTTTTTTGTCGCTATTATCAATTAACCAAAAAGGAATTGTGTTATTACTTTAAAAGTTTTCACACGTTTTGCTGCAACATTGTATTTTTGATATCTGCATTGTAACAACATTTCTTAGTAAAATGCATTTTTTTATGAAAAATGTACATTATGAGAAAATAAACTTGCTTATTTCTTTTTTATAGGATTACTGTTGAAACTCTAATAATCTTATTATTATTAAAAAAGTTAAACATATATACATTGTTTTTCAAGCGGTTTAGTATTTTGGGGGTTAATATGTCAATTTTAAATAGAAAATAGTGATTTGAGAAAATTCTTCTTTTGTGATTAATGTCAGTTTACTGTTATCTTTGATGAAGGGTCTTTATATTAGGTTCTTTATATTAGATCGATATTTTGGTGTACAATATTATTTTTCTGAAAAAAAAATGCATTTTGAAAAAAAGATTGAAAAAAGGATGATGATGATAATGCTACTGCTGCTGCTGATGGCAACTGATGATTTATGCTTGTGATGATGTTGAATATTCTTGATGATGATGAAGAAGAAGATGATAAAAACTTGCTCTTAATTATTTTCATACAGTGGAAATATTTTAATGAAGATCATAAAGTGAGCAAAATAAATGATACATAATACAAACTAATTATGTATTGCTTCAGATGATAATCATTACATTCCCATATAAATATATAACACAAATACTAGTTGAATTTTGATGTGCCAGATGTGCACATTTCGGACTGTTATGAATACCATGTGTCTTAGCTACAGTTCCCTGCTCCACAGAATTGTTTTCTGTTCTTTTTCTATCTTTTTATTCTGTCTGTCTGCAACATAATTTAGTAATAGTTCAGTAATAATATTTGTCATTCAGTGATTAAGTAACAAAATATTATTATCATACCTCATATTTATTAAAGCATATTTTATTGGACATTTTTCAATCACATGACATGTAACAAACGAAATAAATTAATGTCATTGTGTGGCAGCCTTTCCTATCTCAGCAAAGCCATGTAACAGGCCAGATTCTGTATTTATTTTTCCATAGGCTTACATTAAAACATAATAGGGAATTAAAATAACATTAAGTATCAGTGGAGGTTAAATGTTGGTATGGAAATGTTCGTCTAAATAAGCTGAATATCATATCAAAAGCTCGACATATGTCGACCAGAGACATTTTTGCTACCTTAGCAACAAGTGAACAGGCTGTGTATGAATCCAATGTCAGATTAAAAATGGCTGTATTCATGGCACTTTACTCATCATATCCCACCTCCTTTTCAAGATGCACCACACTCATGACTCTGGCTGTTTCCGTAAGTTTAAGGTCCACCCTTTCCTTACATGTCTTTATTTCATTCAAACTGACTACACAGATCTTGAGAAAAAAAAAAGAAAAAAAAACTTTTAAAAAAACACTGGTACTACATTCGTGGGGGAGGAACCTTTGAACTGGAAGTACTAAACTCATGCCTGTCACCAAGTGACAACCCAGTACAAGGGAGATAATTAACAAAACTTGCTCTTTTTTGTATAAAAAAATAATAGTTGCCCTCTAGGTATGTGGACATCTAGAATTGTCCACATACCTAGATAACAACTTTCGTATATTAGGATATAAAGTAATGAGATACAAATTCATGTTCATCAAAAAAATTGATAACAAGAAAACAGTCTCATTAGGAATTGAAAAATATTTACTTGCACTACTGGACTATGAATTTTATAATGACGTGTTTAACAATGTGTGATGGCATCAGTACACTTAATATAGAGATAATTAAAAATCATAAATACTAGTATATGATTTCTAGTATTAATTTTCATTGTAGTGGATCTAGACTTTAGTGTTATTCATATGTGTATTTTCTTATGACAATTTATATATTTTCATTTATAATTTTAAAACTTCAAACCTATTGTTATTTTTCTTCAAAATCTTTTTGTAAAATATCACAAATAGGTTTCCTACATAGATGAAAAAACGAAATTGATATACATGTAGTTGCATACTAAAATATTTCAATATTAAGTCCTTTTTAAAGATTCTTTTCATGATTTTTTGTCAAACAAATAAAGAAATTTAGTGGTGTAACAGAATAGGATGAATTAAGCATAAAGACAAGCTTCAAGTTGATAAGTGGTTAAAACTGCAATAAAATAGAGATATACATGTTGTGCTGATATCATCATACATGAGTTAAAATACATTCATAATAAATTAAATGTTCTTTTACCAAATGGATCGTGACATTACTCAGTTGACCTCATTATTGTCTGATATAAAACAGTCAGAAATAGCCATAATACGAATACTGTACAAAAGCCAGGATCAACTTTTGGAAGAGACAAAAAAGGAACTGGAAACAGTAGCAAGAAAGATAAAAGCAAAAACTTCAACAGCAGAGTTCAAGTTAAAAAACTTAAAAAATGTTGTCTTTGATGCCAACTCTAAAATTGAAAAACAGTCATTAACGATAACAAATTGGAAGAAAAACATGTTAGAGAAGTGGAGACTACTAGAAAACTTCAAACTAGAGTTTCGGACTTGTCTCTAAAAATTACGAGTTCAAAGAGACGATAGAAAAGTATAAGACAGAACTGTCTTCACAGGAAATCTTTAACAGCTTTTCCAAGGAATTTAGAGGAGATGATGAGAAAGAAGATGTGATAGGAAACAGTGAAGAACAGAATTATTCAACTCAGGAGAAAACTGCATCACAAGAGGTTTTTTCTCCAGAATTGAAAAAGAAAAAACTGAATTGAACAAGAGAGTATTATCATAATAATGCATTGCCCTAAATACTTAGTTATATACCTGTTTATTTGATGAAATTGTTTGTTGACTTTTATTTGAAGAAATCAAAGAAGTTACTATTAATATGAATTGTTGATTTGGATTATATATTTTTTTTTAATTTTTGTTTTCAGATTTAAGTTACATTGTATTTATAAACTTGTATATTTTTATGAAATTGTTTGTTGACATTTATTTGAAGAAACTGAAAATGTTATTGTTGATGTGAATTGTTGATTTAGATAATAAAGTTTTTTTTAGATTCAAGGTACAATGTAGGTAAATACAGGTGGTGGTGATACATTTGCTCCTCCTCCAAACCCCTATTATTCCGATACTTTGTTTTTACCATGCAAATTTTCTGCATTTTATGTATTTCTACTAAAGAATATGTGAACATCATATGTAGATATTTAAATTTTGATATTTGACATGGTGTCATTATCAAAAATGTTTTTTCGTTTTAGAGCTACGAAGCAGATGGAATTATTATGTTTGTTTTGAAACCTGTGTCAACTTTGTGATATACTAACTCATAATTATGATTTATTGTGGCTAGATTGACACCTCATCAATACCCTTTGCTTACATTTTTATTGGACACTATCTGCATACTCCTTGACAGGAGTAAAGTCATATTTAAAGGTATACAATAACACAAATAATGTTACTAATTTGCTACAGCAATGCATGATATTTTCTTACTAATTTCTTTGCATGAACTCTAACAGACATATTTAAGCAAAGACTTAAGAGCATCTGTTTCTGTAAATATAGAATTATAGATGTTAAATAGTTACACAATATACATAGTTGCAAGTTATTCTCTAGGGTTCCAAACAACACAGACTTACATTGCATTTTATAACTATATACTGTCTTTGGAATAAAAAAAAAGACTTTTTGGGGTTAGAATATATTAGTAATATGTTCTTGGTTTTAATATCAATACAAATGAAGCAAAAATGGATACCCGATTTCTTTTAGTCTTTAACAATGGAATTATTATCGAAATTTTTCTTAATTTTACTGATTCATGAATAATTACAGCATGACTTTAACGTCACATTTTTCTAGGTTTTAAGATTTCCTCCTGACATACAAAAGGGGCACATCTTTAAAATGGCAATATATATTGTTGCTCAAATTGTGGGAGATTTTCAAAGTGCAAGCCCATTTTCAAAAGGATAAATGTACCCATTGTAAATGTTGTACAAAAACTTTCAACTCCTATCAGAGATTTCAAGAACATCATTGTAAGGGGAATATTAAAAAGGAAGACTTTATTACCAATACATGTAAAGACTGTCATCGGGTATTTACAACAGAGTCCAGACTGAAATTAAATAAATGTCCTTTTTGTAAAAAATGTGTACAACTATTTAATACATTTTAACGTTACAAAAAATCTTAAATGTAATGAGAGCAAACAAAAACTTAACAACCAATTGACGGATGGGATTATACACGAATGTACCCAGGCATCAAACAAAAGGATAATCCAAACAAACTGATTCTGTAGTTTTACAGTTAAACCCTGCACCTTAACACATTTATACATTAGTCAATGAAGTAATTGGTCATAATGAACAGACTCAGTTACTTAACATCGATCCAACTATTGTATTAGGTGAAGGAGAATTACCAGTGGAAATACTAGATTTATTAAGTTGTAGACTGGGTATTCAGCCACCATCACTTTTGTATCAAGCATCACTTAGTGGCAATCAAAACTTTAACTTCTCCATTAATCCTGATGAGACAGCAACACAAATACATTATATTCCTAACACCTGCTTTTTAACTAGAAACAAAACAGTTTGAAGAAAGTAATGTTGCTCTTAATATACAAATAATAAAATGATGTAACTAAATTAGACACACGTTACAACACTTTGTTCGGTAATGTTATATTTTAATTTGCTCATAAAGAAAATACTAAAAATTAAGTAAAAAGGCCACTCAAGAAAAATGTGACCTTGACCACTGGTTATAGAGCGACAAGTGCTAGATATATCAGTTTAGAAATGTGATAAATGTGATAATTAGGCAATACCATCAAACTAAATATTATATAATTTTGAATTCAGTGTTGATCAAATAGGAAAGGTAATTTCCATAATATCTCTTACACACCTAAACACGGGAAATAGTTTGATCTACTTTGTACTGAATACGGTAATTGAGATGAATACAAATAGAAAAAGAGTAAATTGTGTTGAAATGGACTTGTAGTAAAGCTGCAACTTCATTTTCTTTTTATCTGGATTTTTTTTAATATGTGATATCACCATGGTTTGTAAAGTTCGTGTTTTTTTCTACAAGTTATTGAAAGTGTTTTTACTTGATTAGAATGTTTTGTGTTCATTTTAAAACCTTAATAAATATTGTATTTCAGACAACTTTCAGTCATGTCCAGAGTCACTTCAAACATATTTTGTTTCACAACAAGATCTCTTACAAACTAGAGGAATGAAAAGAAAGTCTTTGTTGGGAGATACCATTCATAAAAACCTTTATAAAAAGAAAAAAAAAATGATATGACTTCGAAACCTGTAAATAAAGAACAAATTAAAAAAGAAGAAAAATACAGAGACAAAAAATATCTAAATCTAGGAGATCATTGCAAGATATTGAAATTAAAAGAAAAAAAGACGGAACCAGGAAAAGAAAATCTCTACAGTCAAGATCTAAAAAGGTTATTATCACTCAGCAACAAAAGGACAAGTTAAAAAAAATACTGCCAGAAGTTCTAGAACAGTAGAAGAAATTGTTTGGGAGCAAGAAAAAGCCAAGTCAAGAATGAAGGACAACAGAAGTTCTAGATCTGAGGAGGTTACAACATTTCACAGAGAAAAGGACAAGTTAAGAAAGGCTACTGCCAAAAGTTCTAGAACAGAAGAAGAAATTGTTTGTGAGCAAGAAAAAGCCAAGTCAAGAATGAAGGACAACGGAAGTTCTAGATCTGAGGAGGTTACAACATTTCACAGAGAAAAGGACAAGTTAAGAAAGACTACTGCCAAAAGTTCTAGAACAGAAGAAATTGTTTGTGAGCAAGAAAAAGCCAAGTCAAGAATGAAGGACAACGGAAGTTCTAGATCTGAGGGAGGTTATAATCATTTACAGAGGAAAGGACAAGTTAAAAAAAGCTACTGCCAGAAGTTCTAGAACAGAAGAAGAAATTGTTTGTGAGCAAGAAAAAGCCAAGTCAAGAATGGAGGGAAACAGAAGTTCAAGAGCAAAGGAAGTTAGGTTGCTTGATAAAAAGAAAAATACTTCAAGAACAAATTTGCAACGTAGGTCACATTGCGTTCAACAACAACAGCTGTTTCAGGAAGATTCTTTGCCTGATGCACCTAAATATATGACACCTGGAGTAAAGGCTTTGCTTCAAGTATATGAGGAAGCAATCCAGAAAGGTCCTACATTTGTATGCACATGTTGTTGTCGCTGTTTATTTAAGGAATCTGTAGTAGATTTCAGGATAAATGAATATTCAAAACTGTCGATTTATACCACAAATACTTCAAGCGAAGACAGTTTAAAATGGATATGTAAGACTTGCCATAAATCACTGAAAAGAAACAAATTGCCTGCCCAAGCACAGGCTAATGGACTTTCTCTAACATCAATACCAAATGAACTTAAAAACTTGGCAAACCTTGAAGTACATTTAATCAGTAGAATCGTTCCATTGAAAATTGTAGCAAAACCCCGAGGTGCACAACACGGTATTCATGGACAAGTGGTTTTAGTTACGTGATTTAGGAAAAGTAGCTGATGTGTTACCAAGAGTCTTCGTTTTAAAGCAAGAAGTATGATTTGAGTTTCTGTCGCTACTGTCAGATTCTCACAGTGTACACAGGCAGTTTATGCAGCCTCAGCAGGTAATTAATGCCTTGCATTATTTAAAAGCTAATTACTCTGTGTATTCAAATATCTGTGTTAATGACAAATTGTTATCAGATTCAGAAGATACCCCTTCTATATTGAATCAGTTAACAATGGAGAATAATGAAATTGTCAATAATTAAAATGAAATAGTTACTGATAGTCAAGTAAATAAAACAAACATACCAGTCCTTGTCCATATCACAATCCCAAAAACAAAGTAAAAACTTTGCAAACTGGCAAAATTGGTGATACACGTGAACTTCCATCAAGGAAGTGAGGCCGGGTGCTCAAGATGAGATGGAACAAGCTGCTCCACTGGAAATTCAAGAACATCTTGCTCACAGTAGATCCATAAATAATGATTCGTGCTTGCAGTCTCAAGATGGAAACACAATTCAAGCATCAAATGTTATCAGCAATGGCTTTTCCCAAACTGTTTCCTGATGGTAAACATACTAACAATACAACACGGTGTGTAAAATTAACTGCAAAGAAGTACATCAATGCTAGATTATTGAATGTTGATGGTCGATTGGGTGAATGCACAGAGTATATTTTCCAGTCCTTACATTGGCTTGAAACACTTCAGCTGCAAGGTACTATGAAAATTTCTCAGCGTAAATCAAGAAGTAGTATTATAAATACTTGCCAGCTGAAAGACCCAGGTATACTATCACACATGATTAACGATGAACAGTTATTAACCTCATTTAAATCACTTAGAGGAACTCCGATGTTTTGGCAGCAAATGCAACTGCACATGCTAGCAAAATTAATAAAATTAGGTCCATATACATTCTTTGTCACAATTAGGTCCATATACATTCTGCATCACCGGCAGAGTTTTAGTGGACAGAAGTAATTAGTGTGGTTGCAAAACAGTATGGCCAGCAGTTTTCTTAAGATCAGATTTAAGCCATGAACTGGGAAGAAAAACTGGTTTAAACAAAATCCTGTAACAGCTGCAGGACAAATTGACTATATGTTTCAACAATTATGGGGAAAAGTCATATTAAGTGGGGCTCATCCTATTGGAGATAGGAGGAATTATGATAGAAGGAAAGAAATGCAGGGAAGAGGAACAAAGCATTTTCATGCAGCAGTACATGTTAAGGGGGCACCACAAATCGATAAGGACTCGGATGATGCAGTCATACAGTTTATTGATTCATATATTTCTTTCTCCATCCCAGACAAAGATAAGGATCCTGTGTTATATGAACTTGTGACAAGTCGACATATACATCGTCATACAAGGTAATAAATATGAAATTATCACAAAATTAAAAAATATATATATGATCTGTACGTAGTATATACTGTAGAACCATTAATACTCGAGGGTCTAAAATTTCGTGGTTTTGTAATTTTAAAAAATTTCGTTGGGAGAAAATTTCATGGAATTTTGTTTTGTGAAAAAAAATCTGAACGGAGCCTCCTATTGGACATTTAAACATTGGGCCCACAACAGGGGACTTTTATCCGAGAATGGAGGCTCTATTGGAATTACAGGTGATTATGCAAGTCGATATTGCGTAGAATGAATTTAGTGAAACGCAAAGGAACTAAAACTGCAAGAAAGGTTCCAGATGATTTTGAATCTATAAAATCTGAATTTTTGCGCAAAATATCCTAGTGTGTTATTGACAATGACATTCCCGACGAGTTGATTATAAATTAAGATCAGACAGGGTTGAAAATGATCCCCATCAGTGAATGGACTCTTCATGAAAAGGGGTCGAAGGATTGTGACATTGTAGCGCTTGATGATAAACGAGAAATTACTGGACTGATAGGGATTTCTTTGTCGGGTGAAATGCTTCCTCTTCAGATAATTTATAAGGGCACCACGGAACGTTGTCATTCTAAATTTAATTTAATTTAATTTCCCGTCTGAGTGGAATATTACGCATTCGGAAAACCACTGGGCTACCTTAGAGACTATGATGGAATACGCCAAAACTGTGCTATTTCCGTATTGTAATAAAAGGCGAAAGAACATTAAACGTAAACGATCGTACGCTCTTCAATTTTTGATGTTTTCCGTGCATATCAAAATGAGGATTTCTTGTCTTATCTGCACAAGAATCGCATCTGGACAATTTTTGTGCCAGCTAGCACGACTGAGGAATTACAGGCATGTGATCGTTCTGTAAATGGAAAATTTAAATCGAAACTGAAACAGAAGTTTGTCGAATGGTATACTAAAAAGGGTGTTAGAATTGAAAATGTGACTGTTGATTTAAAAACTAGCAATGTGAAACCAATACACGCGAATTGGTTATTATCTGTGTTTGATGAAATTAGTAAAGACAAAAACTGTGTGATTGAAGGATTGAAGCTTGCAGGTATATCAGAGGTGTTATCGGACAGGCAAAAAATCGATATGGTAACAGTGACACGTTGACGTTATGGATTAACTTGTAATTGTTGATACAACTTATAAGTTTTAAACTTTGGTGTACGAAGAATTTAATATGTGTGTTTATATATGTGTGTTTATAATCATACTAGTATTTTAAATAAATAATATGTTTTATGACTGAAATAAATATGCATTTCACGTGAAGGTATTGTGATTTTTATCCGGCATATGGCTAGTAATGTACATACGATTAAGTATTTTTGGATCATCGAGTGTTTCTTTCCAAATTGGTAAGTAAAAAATTTCGTTGACATGAAATTTCGTGGTAATTACTTACCCACGAAAATAGCGAAATTTAATGCCCCACGAATATTTGTGATTTTACGGTAACCTATTACTGTAAATGTAAATTGTTGAGCCTTTAGTGTAGATATATTTTAACACAAAATGAAATTTATTTTATTTTTTTTTAAGCATGGTTGTAATTAGAACTATGCGACATCTTAATTCTTATTTCTTTAAAAATCTTATTGGTAGTGTCTCAGTAATACAGTAGTCAAAGTGCAAAATTCTCAGAAATAAATCTGCCACTAAAATATGTATTTTACAGTAGTTTGGATCAAACAAAACTAGTGACATATGTATTCACTGGTTTAACATAATACTGAACTAATAATATTCTGGAAAATCTATTAATGTGTCAGTCTTAAGAAGATCTAAGGTTATCTCTATGTACCAGTTTAAATCATTTCCAACAGAACTATTGATACATAAATAAAAATTTTAGGAATTATTTTTTCCCACACCTGCATATTAACCAAAAAATGTAAAATGTATAACATTGGTGTATGGTATATTGATCATACTTCCAATTATATTACTTTAAAATATGGATTGGCAAATATGGTTTAAAGAAAACAGCCATGCGTCATACGCTACCATTGTTTCTGAGATGAAAAAATTCTGAGCAATACCATCATCGACTTCTTTTGCTTTATCTACCATGGCAATCTGAAGATGAGATGAAGTTAAATGGATCATTTGAGATGAAATATAATCTGTTAAACAGGACATTGTTGACAATGTAAAGACTTATAAAAAGTACTTTGATGATGTGGAAGAAGTGCTTGAAAATTTTGATCCAGATGATGTTTCTCCAGATACATGGGGTCAGGTAGCATCTGAGGTTGAGCATGAAAAAGAAAATGAAAGAAGCACTAAAATGGACTCTAACTTCTCATTCATAGACCCAATTCAACTTTCTGAAATTAATGCTGTATCAGTGCATCAAACTTCAACAAGAGCAAAATCAAAACGGACATTTTCAATTGAAATAACTACCTCCCTTCTGTCTGATGATAGGTATTAAGACCTTGTGAATTCATTAAACGATGAACAAAGATGTGTATTTGATTTTGTGCATAAATGGACAACAAAAACACGTATGTCTTATGAAAGTTTCAAGTCTCGGAAACCGTTTTACATTTTCTTAAGTGGTGGAGCTGAAGTCGGAAAAAGTCAGACTCTTAATGCTATTTATCAATGTGCAATTCGGTCTTTAAGCATGCAAGAACAAAATCCAGAAAAGCCGACTGTGATTATTACTACAACAACTGGTAAAGCAGCATCAAACATAGAAGGAACAACACTTCATACTGCATTTGCCCTTCCAGTAAAAGACAAATCACAGTTTTCAAAGTTGAAGACTTCTGTTGAAAGACTCAATAGCCTTAGGGCTTTTTATCAGAATTTGAAAATTTTGATAGTTGATGAGATCTCTATGCTTGGGTCAAGTTCACTTATTGATTTCTCACGAAAGTTACAAGAAATAAATGTAAGGTCATCAGATCCATTTGCAGGAATATCAATTTTAGTCGTTGGGGATCTTTTACAACTTAATCCTGTTGTAAAACAAAACTGTAAGAAATACAAATGAATACCGTCAACAAATGGTTTGAGTATACATCAACACGTGTGAAAGGTGTCACAAATAAACAATAATTATCGGATTAAAGAATTTAGTCAACCGAAATCAAGGTTAGCTTGTGTTCGATTGTAACGCTTTATTTTTTAAAGTAAAATCTCTGAGGTTACCTTTCTATGTCCAAGTAGTCGCCGATTGTTACCAAAACTTAAAGTTGGTTTAATAAAACAGAAATTAAATCTAACAAAAACAGTTAAACATTACAATATTTTAACAGCGATATAATTCAGATTTGAGTCAATCAATATTTAGTGGCTTCCTACGGTGTTTAAAAAATAACTAATTTTTACAAGTTTTACCATTCTCATTTATAACACACAAGTCTAAGGATCTTATTACGTAATATTATCATGTCTAAGCAACCGCCGGCTAAACGTAGACGGACAAAATTAACACTAAAAGATAAAGTTCAGCGTATTCAAGATGCTTCATCTAAAACACCACAAAAAAGTTAGCAAAAATACGGTGTAGGAACTTCAACAGTGTCCGATATTTTAAAGAAAAAATCGTATTATTTAGAACAGTATGAGAAAAATTCCAGAGGTGAAAAACTACGTTTTAATAATGCCTGTAAATTTGAAGATGTTAATGAACTGATGTGGCGCTGGTTTTCTCAGGCGCGTTCAAAAAACATTCCACTGTCTGGACCTATCCTCCAGGAACAAGCAAAATGTTTTGCCGATCAACTTGGACATTCTGAATTTAAGGCATCGAATGGGTGGCTTGATAGCTGGAAAAGCAGATATTCTATTTGTGGTTTTAGACTAAGTGGTGAAAGCGCGGGTGTGGATAATGATGTTATCCCTGATATCGTGTCTGGTTATGAACCGTGTGACATTTTTAATTGTGATGAAACGGGACTTTACTGGCGTGCATTACCAGATAAAACATTAGCTGCAAAAGGGGAAACAACAAAGGATATTAAAAATTCTAAAGAACGTGTTACAGTAATGTTTGCCTGTAGTGCTACGGGGGAAAAATTTAAACCGTTGGTAATCGGAAAATTCGAAAATCCGGTATGTTTTAAAGGTGTGAAAAAGGACAGATTACCAGTTAATTATGAATTTGATTTCAAAACTTGGATGAACTGTTCAATTTTTACCAATTGGATAAAGGATGTAAATAAAAAAAACGACGTGAAGGTAGAAAAATATTGATGATTTTAGACAATGCCACATCGCATGACAATATTGAACTGTCAAATGTTAAGCTAATATTCCTACTACCAAATACAACTTCCATTCTGCAGCCCTTAGATCAGGGTATAATCCGAGCCTTTAAAGGGAGATACCGTAAATGTTTAATTCGCAATTTGTTAACGAAAACAGACAGTGCCGAGTCCGCATCTATTTTGTGTAAAGAAATTACACTTCTTGATTCTTTACACTGGATATCACAAGCTTGGAATGATAATTCACCAGACACAATATCAAAGTGTTTTGCAATGTGTGGGTTTCCAACAGTTGTTAATTATGAGGAAAATTATGAGGAAAATATTCCAACTAGTGATGAAGACGATGATGATATTCCACTGGCACAATTTGCCAGAGAATTCCGCATGGATTTGAATATGGACAATTTAAACGCGCTAGATGAAAATGTGCCAATAGAGGACAAAAGTGATGAATGGGAAAAAACTCCTGTAAACGAATTTCAAAAAATGAACAACTGTGTAAATGCAACAGAAACTGAAATTGATAATGATGATGATAATGACGACGATTCTGATCCTGACAATATTTTGGACGGCAGTGAGCTCAGCCATAAAGACATTCTAACGTTGATAATGAAAATCCGAAATTTTCCTGTGGCCAAGGAGGAACGTTATCTTAATCATGTTGTTCAGTTGGAAAAGATGACAATTAAAACAGTTTTGGAGAACAAGTCTGTGTCTAAACAGATGCTTATAACAAATTAATTTAAGTAAAATGTTCATAGTGTGTGATTATCTTACAATCAAAATGTCCATATTGTTTTATTATAAGAAAGTTGGAAATAATTACTGAAATTATTTTATATGACTAGACAATACATAAGATTCATATTGGATTATTATTACTCGGTGTTTTATTTATTTTTAATTCTGCATCATTGAAAATTTTTGTTTGAATATAATTGATCATAATTAGTGCTGAATAAACTAAACATTTATTTTATTTGAATATCTTTGTTGCTTCATTTTGCTGGTAGGACTCGTATCACAATGATAATTCACAACTTTCTCCGCTATCTTAAATCGACGAAATTTCAGTCATGATTGATATTTTAATAAGTTTTGAGGTAACACAAAACTTCAGTCAAGAATAGAATAGAATAATCGCAGTTAAGATTACCTTGAATCCCGAAATTATTCGGCTCTCAATCGAACAACTGAAATGTACTTTGTACAGATAAAACATTCTGCGCAGTCAGCTGATGGGGAAAATAACAATGGAATGGCAGTTGTTACCATTAATCGACATAAAAAAACATAGATTATGTGTCATGTCAGTAAATCAAACAATTCAATGTTTTCGCCAAGTCTTAGTTACGTTGACCTACATTATCCAGCATAGGAAATCGCACCTTCGTTTTGCCGGTATGTTTGCATCGAAATAAAAACAACTTAAAATACACGTTACTTACCATAATAACTTTATTTACTAAATACGTCGTATTTCAAGTTTATTATTTCAATGAGACAATTATACATCATAATCATGATGTCTGATCCCACCCGTTATTGTTTCAAATAAACCACATGTACATGTATTACCCATGACTACACGACAGACACATCCCAAAGGGAGATAACGTAAATGGATCTACTACTCATTATCAAGGGCAGTGAACTCTAGCGCATAACCTTAATAAACCGGATCCTGTGAAAACCGGATTTTTTTCAAGGAACGGAGGCGGTCCGGTTTTCCCAAGTTTCACTGTACCTAAATACCTAGTAATCACTTTTGCTTTCAATGAATACTGGGGTAAAAGGGAAAATAAAAGATATTGATGATATTTTGTTAAAAAATGTTATGACATTTTAAAACATAGTTTTCCTGTCATTATTAAAACAACAAAAAAGACTTTTATAAGTTTTACATAATATTGAATAGAAGTCGTAATCGCTAAGACTATTGGTGGAAAATAGAAAGTGAGTAGAGCGGGGGATGCAAATGTCTATTTCTTCTTGTTTTTTTTTTGTTTTTGATAAAATTTATATGCCGTGACCGTTAGGGGGGTGAGGGTCGTTAGTGTTTGGGATTTGTACAAGAATTTTACATTGCCAGATTAGTTTTTGATTGGAATTCTATGCCTTAATACTTTGCTAAATGATTAATTTAACATTATTATTGGGTCTTGCTTATACATTTACGATTGACTGAATTCCTGGTGTTATCGATAAACGAGTACAAAGAGGGTGATTTGACTCGGATTTGAATTTTAGCTAGAGAAATAATTGCCCTGACTGTGTGAAGTAAGAAGGAAACTTTTACTGCATAGATGCTCATTGTAATGGCCAATAGCGAAAAATAAATACCAAGAAGGTATTTTTATGAATTTCGTTTCTCCAGGGTTAATAATAATAATAAATGTAATAAAAACAAAATATTAATAATTCTGTAATTCTAATTCTGATTCACATCAGTTAAGTTTTCGTAAGCAACAGTCACGAGTTTTAGACCATGTATAGATAGATCTTAAGTGAACTTTTGATATCAAGGAATCGTTATAACTTTTTGCAGTAAAGCTCGGTAATAACAACGCTATTTCCGGTGTCATTTATAACTTCTTTTAAAATGTAACTAGGCATTTCAAACAATAACTAGTTTTTTTGTGGTGTGTGTGTGTTTCGCCCATGTTGACCTGTAATACATTTGACCGTTTAGGAGTATATTACTATCCGGTTTTATGATTTTGTTGTATAAGTTCCATTGAATTTTTAAATGTCGGTGGATAATTTGTAGTTTAAATTTTATGCCTATTTTAAAAGTACGTTTACACAGAGTAATGTGCACACTTTAAAGTTATAATATTGGTTTATGTGTGAATTATTTTATTTTGCAGGGAAAGATGTTACAATTGATACTTTGAGAGAGTTAGTCCTTCTTGGTATTCTACTGGCTAATGACAATGGTGGCCCCCCCCCAAAAAAAAAAACCAGACACTGTGGCCCCTGTTACTTCTAAACTAGCGGGTTCTAGTGCATTAGCGGTTCCTAGCCAGGCTGCATCGGCACCTGATGTAAATGATACCACCGCAGCCCAGTCGCATACCCCGGACACAGGCAATAGTTAGTCTATTACATGTGACTCAAAGAATGTTAGTTTTTCGTTTTATGTGCAGAAGTTTCTTTGACAAGATTTTTATTTGATATGGTACAATAACTTCAAGTGATATTATCCCAGATTCGTTTCTGGCCGGGATGCACGGAGTGCAAATCCGGTTTATAGTATGGTGAATGTCGGGCGGGTGGGGAAAATAGGGTACCAACTTTGTGAACTCAACTCCTCCTACAGTTTTCAACCGAAAACCTTGAAACTTCACATAATTTTTCTATATATATTGAAGATGTGCACCTGACTTTATGGAAATATTTCAAGATTTTTTCCCATTTTTCCAGACTTTGAAACTTAGTCACTTTTTAGCAAGTTTTTGAACTGGGGGTACCTACTTTGTGAACTCAACTCCTCCTACAGTTTTCAATCAAAAACCTTTAACTTTCACAGAATGTTTTTATATATATTGAAGATGTGCAATCTGACTTTATGGAAATATTTCATGAATTTTTTCCCATTTTTCCAGATTTTGAAACTTAGTGACTTTGTACTGTATATATCAAAAGATTATCAAAGATGTGCACCTGACTTCAAATGATGTAGTGAAACCTTTATGCCATTACATCCTACTGTTACAGGTTTAAAATTTCAAATCTTTAAAAAAATAGGATTATTATACATATATGAAAGAAAACTACAAAAATGTTTATGTTCTAAAAGTCATTGGTTTATAAGCTACTGGATGAAAGTGTGGAAGGCTAGTTCTGTTACCCTGTTGCCTATCTGTTTTGTACTGTCCATCCCTTCCAGTCCATACCAAAGTAAGGGGCCTTGGTGGCCGAGTGGTCTAAAGCGCGGATCACAGTGCCACTCACCGCCTGGGCTCGAATCCCACTCGGGACAGATCCTAGTGTGAGAAAGTTTGTCAGTTCGCTTGCTGAAGGTCGGTGGTTTTCTCCGGGCACTCCGGTTTTCTCCACCATCCAATAACTGACCGCCTCGAAATAAGTGAAAGATTCTTGACTAGGGCGTAAAACACCATTACTCCACTCCACTCTAATGTAAAGTTTCTGGTGCACATTTTTCAATTTACTGTAGCTTTAGAAAATGTTAAAATGATTGAGATTTTCCTAATACATATATATACTTTTTTCATTACTCCTTCATATATATTGTCATTGTTGGACCTATTCCCCATTTTATGACTTTCTGGGAAGTATAAAAAACAATTTGTGCACCTTGCTTTGTGCAATTATTTAAAATTCCTTCCATACTTTACACCCATTCAATAGAAACTAAAAAACACCCCGGCCCATTGAGTTCTTGACCCATTTTATTTTGAACTGTTGCTGCTGATCGTCATAGGTGAACATGTGTTATGGCCAATCGTTTTAGTCATATTTTAATTACTCTTGTGTATGTTCATGATGGTGGGCCAATTTTTTGTTTTAACCTTAGGACTATTGTAGGGTAAAATTTATTATTCCCTTTCTTATTCTTTAACTTGAGCATTGAACAAGTGTTATAGCTGATTTTACGACGATGGTACTTTTCAAATGAAGGTCCGATTATGTACTAAGGAATTTTAGACCAGCAGCCAGACGGTAGTTTAGAGAACAGATTGAAAAAAAAAATGGAGAAATGTATTAATGAATTAAGAGTCAGATCCCATGATGTGGATGGAATATTGAAGAAGGTACGATTAAATGCTAGTAACCATAAACCGGCATCAGGACATGTTATGATCAGAGATATAGAGATTTTAGTTGATGCTGCTAGAGCCTCTGGACACAAAGACGCCGAGTATTTTTATCGAAGCATCTTCAAGCCTGTAGGCGTTTTGATGATGCCGAGGACCTTTGTGGAATTGTTTTAAAACTTTTTGGCACCCCTTAGGATAAAACAATTCTTTTGCCATAGCAGAGTGGACAAAACATAAGAAGTATCAGCGTGAGGAATTCACGAGTGTGATATCTGGTATGGGAGGAAATAATGATGGTTTTTCGGCAATGAATTGGCAGTTCCCTCGTTTTCAGGGGCCAACTTTCCCTTATTTTAATTGGCCTGCTCCAGGTTATGGGTCTCGTCAGGCAAATATTCAGTCTAGAGGCATGAGGGCATATAAACAACCATATCAGAGGGGAAAGGTGGGGCCTTGTTTTCATTGTCATGAAGAGGGACATCTTGTAAGCAACTGAAGGTTGGTGAATTCCATGACTATGCGCAAAACATTTATGATCAGTTTGGTACATTTGATAGTTTGCCCTGTGCTTGGTCCAAGGATTAAAAGACTGGGTTCGTTCAACTTTTTACAGTAAATACATTTGGGATAATAACTTATGTAATAGTAGTTGGAAATTATTATGTTTTAACGGTGTATAAATAAAACACATTGCGATCAAGTATCGTCTTAGTTTTTATTAGGCTCTTGGAATATTTTACAAAATAAATGGCAGTACTACGAAGTAACTTTTGGCTTGATTGTATTGGTTTTACACTTCAGTCAAGATTATTTACATTTATGTTTGGTCATGGCAAGATGCTGAGGGAAACCGGAAATAAGAATTACATTCTCGATTGATCTGTCCAAATCCGGATTCGGACCTGTATGAGCACAATTTCCGTTAGAATCTTTGTAGAAAACCATATTTTACATATTCAAAATGTTTGGTTGTATAAATCCAAAGACAGTATGCATCCTTATTCTTTAAAGTTTGGGAAGTTGAGTTTTAGGGGTTTGGTTTTGGGATGCAATTTTCATGTAACATTTTAAGAGAACGGAAATATTCACCGATTATTTTTCCCCATACTTAATGAATGATGATGCAGATCGAGTGAGGTTATACATGTGATAGATTTATATCCCATGTGTAGCCTCAGGAGATTTACCTATATAAACCTTTGTTAATATTCATATATACCATTCGTTCCTCGGACGATAAGTGTAGTGAGACGGGTACTATAACCCTGTTGAGTGTAGATGATTAGTTAAATGGGTTATGCGTTCTAGTCAAGAATATTTTATTTATGTCGGTTCGTATCCAGCTATAGGGTCAAATTGCGTATGATAATGGGGCACCGGATTTAAAATCTTTTCTGAAGTACCCCCCTGATTTATTTCAAAGTGTCGTTTTGCTTGGCGAAACAGGTCACTATTACGTTTTGGTGAAACCGGTCCAAGGTTTTGAACCCCGGTCTCCTATATGCAAAACAAGCGCTCTACTAATCTGGGTTACCGTACTGATTGACTTAGGAGTAAAAAAACAAGTTTCAATCTGAAAGGTCAAGCTGGTCATAAGTACACGTTTTTTAGGCTATGGGCAAGAATGATTCGCAGGGTAAAATGTATACACTTTACTCAGTGCGTTATCATCACCTCAAGTGAGGTTATACATGGGACAGATTTACTCTTTGTGACCGAACTCGGCCTCCGAAGACCGAATCAGCTGTCGAGCTGTTGACAGTTCAAACTTAAGGGCTAAAAAACGGATAGCTTTTTGGCCACTGGATATCTATATATCGGCCACTGAAAGGAGGGGTTGAGAATATTATCATGAGATATTGCGGGCGTCGAAGGCTCAAGCCCAAAGTGGCAAGGGGTTATTGGGTCGGTAATTCGAACGCCAATCATGTATATATTGGTACGATTACAAAATTGTTCACTTGTCGAAGTTCAGTTGTTTTCTCCGAGCACTCTGGTTCCTTTACAAGTATAGAACTTACCGCCTCGATATAAATGAAAGCATCTTAAAACAGGCTAAAAACACTTCATTCCACTAATTATTTGGGCGTTTACGGTCTGAATATAATGTTTATGTGTTTTAGCAACGCAGGTTAGGATTACTGAAAACAAATAGCTAATGATACTTGTGTAAAGTGATAATTAAATACGTTGGAACTTTAGATTCATTAATTTCCAACTGTTTGGCTTATGTTTTTTATTATCAAACTTTTTGGTTTTAGTGTCACTGATGAGGAATGAATTTCCGAAATGTGCACATCTGGCACAACAAAATTCAACTGGTATTTGTGTTATATATTTACTACTCCTGAGCGGGTGCCGCTGCTGGTGGAGTAAAACTCCCCGAGGGTATCCATAACTTAGTAGGCAGTACTTTGTGCTGTCAGAAAATGTACCATTTAACCAAATTTTCAGCTGCCTTAAATTGTAAAATTTGTTTAAAACTAAGGTTTGTTCCCTCATGCACAGCATTCCTTAGCTGGATTTGGATTAATATAATTTTGGAACTTTAGATTCATTAATTTCCAACTGTTTGGCTTTTGTTTTTTATTATCAAACTTTTTGGTTTTAGTGTCACTGATGAGGAATGAATTTCCGAAATGTGCACATCTCGCACAACAAAATTCAACTGGTATTTGTGTTATATATATACGTTGGTTATTTTCTTCTTGTGACATTCCGAAAAACAAATTGTTTTTTATTGGTGACGCCTCGATATAATTAAATTTTGTTTACATGGAAGTAAATTATAATTTGATAGACCATTTAAATTTGATCCCTTAAATCTAATTTTAAATAACAATAATAATAATAATAACGTTAGTCAATTTAACACAAATTCAATTGAGTAAATGAGTACATACTGTAAAGACACATATTGTTGTAAAGTTCGATAACTCTTTCTGCCTTAACTGGAGGTATAACTTTCTTTTATACACTGCATCATCTGGCATAGCATAACCATAACTTCTATAAGGAAATGGCACAGGTCCCTCACAGTTTCACTTCATCAGAAATTACTTTTTAGAGAAGCTTCTTCAGGGCATACATCTATTTCTCTCTCATCTACTTTACAAACAGCGTGCAGTTTGTTGTAAAGTTCCGGTAGTGTGTAAAGCATTATAGGCCTATTCACCTCCGCGAATGTTCTTCTCGCCTGAAATGGTGTGTGTATGTGTGTGTGTGTGTTTTCCAGCTAGTTTTTTTCTAATCTTTCTTTTAAAATAAATATAACTACAACGTTTCATAACATTAAAATATAAAAAGTGAACTTAAAAGGAAATGAAGAAGTTTTAAAAAGAATATTTGTTTAATTACATACTAAATTATTTACATTTAATTATTCAGCAATTAAAATGAATAATCATTGCATTAATTTACACGATACATTTTGTCATATATATATATATATATATATATATATATATATATATATATATATATATTCCAAATTTCTGTGTGTGTGTGAGAGAGAGAGAGATCGTCTGATGCTGATTTTAAAGTCAGAATATTAAAACAAGTATTCAGCAAAAATATAATTCAGTATTGTGCCATTAAGTGTTTAAACATTAGAATGTTATTCATAAACTATTTAAATGTAACTAACTGAAAATGGTGTCTTATTCCACCATATTTATAAGAACTGTCATTTATCATTTTTGAATGTATTTTATGACTAAATTCAAAACATGGTATAAGACAGAACCGTTATGTCAAATTCCGTCATTGTTGTCTTTTTTTCCTAAACGTTTAGTTAACATGCGTGATTATGGATGTAATGAGAATTCCTTAATTTTGTAATTTATTCAAAATGAAAATGGAAACATCAGTCAAATCAGAGTTATTCTTCCTACTCGTTAATTTTTACAGTTTTAATTTTTTTTTAGTAAAGATACACTGATCATAAATTTGATGCGCTATCAAAAAAAAAGCTTAAAATTTTAGCAAGGGACAGACTAAGTTCAAAAGATGTACTCACTAAATCATTAATTTCCGATTTATGTTCCATGTTTTATTATGCCTATAAATGTTGCGCCATTGCTTTGTATACTTTCCTTCGAAATATTTTGCGAAAGTTACACAGTTATACACGATATTAAGCAAACGTTGCACGATATTACGCGAAAGTTACGCGTTATTACGCGGAATTCGCGGTTGTTTCGCGTTATCAGAAAAAAAGATTTCTACGAAAATGAGCCAAATTGGCTTTCGTATGCAACATAACAATTTTGTAATAACGATATCCTAAGTCGTTATTAAGTCATAATAAAGTCGCAATTAGGAGATACATAGTCGTAATTACGACAAAGCTAAGTCTTAATTACGAGATAATAGTCGTAACTTCGAGATATTTAGTCGTAATTACGACAAAGCTAAGTCATAATTACGTGATACTAGTCGTAATTACGAAATATTAAGTCGTTATTTCGACATAAGTTGGTCGCAATTACTAACTAATTACCTAACTTAATAGTAATTATGGCATAATTTATTTTTTGTTGGTGACACGTGTCGGCTTCCGTACAAGTGACAAACAGGTTGTCACAATTTAACTTCATGTTTATATAGCTTATAATTCCTTATTATTTTTTTTCCATCTTAATCATTTTAAAATCAACTCAATAATTATGACTGGTCAATTAGAATGACTTGAGAATGTCTTGTTCTACAAACAATTTTTTTCACTTTTTTGATCGATTTGCCTTTTTTCAAGAAATTATGTCATTACCGAAACAGTTGTATCGTATTATTATATCAAGGGTGGTAACCGGTTTTTTGAGACGTTTATCGACCCTGATGCTCTCGAGAAAAAATATCATTGCAAAAAAGCCAGTAAAAGAAATTGTATGACAACTCTTCCATGAAATTCGCAGGGTATTTCTTTGTATTTTTGCAAATCCCATACACAGCAGTGAAATGCAACAAGAATATAACATTTTAAAGCTGCATTAAGTTTACCAAATTTCTGAATTTTTTTTTGATTTTCTAAAAATATATTTTTTTAAAAGTAGATATCTTCTAACCACGATCCGTGACATTCATTTTCTAAAATTTCATTTCTTTTAGCTGTAAATAAACTGAATCCTCTGACCGGTTGGTCAGTGTTCTACGATGGTAATTATTAGCTTGGAGCATGCGCACATATGTACAGAAAAGCCTAGAATCGAAAGTGAAACATGACAGATTGCATTAATTGTCCTTCATTAATATCCAGATGTATTTGAAATGGTGTTATTTTTCCCTTACTAAGTCACAAATGACAAATTCAACGAAGTTCTGTGTTTAATTTATCGTATTTCAACATTTTGAAAGTTGTGTTTAAATGACCCGGGTTTTGATGACGTAACCATGTTCTAATATTAGATCCCAAATGCTGCATCTCGCTGGGTAAATACTGTAATTTCTGTATTTATTCGAGCTTTTATCGTTGAACCAAATGTAACATTGTTCATTAGGAACATCATTTATTAGATGAGCACCGTTTTAATTTTTTTCTTTGGAAAACTTAATGCAGTTTTAAGTCTTCATTGACGTATTGAATATACGGACTTTTTACATTAATGAATGCATGACAGAATCATTTCATATATTTAACTTCATAACATTGAGCTATGTATTAATTTATTGCATTTGCATTGTTTCTAGGGAACTCTAAAGAAGATCTGATTCAAGATCTGAGGAAAAAAATAAATCTGCAGACAGAAAATTGTTAATATCAGAAAAGCGCTACTTTAGACTTTTGTGTCTCAAAAAAAAAAAAAAAAAAAAAAAAAAAAAAAAAAAAAAAAAAAAAAAAAAACATTGAGGACCAATTACAATCAATATGAGCAAAAATGGAATACAACTATAGAGATACTATTGATTAATTAAAATAAGTTTTAGTATTTTTCAATAAGCTGGATGAAGACTTTAAGAAAGACCATGCTATGTATCTTCAGCACTACGCTTAAACTATTTCTCATACGGAATTAACAATATCGAGTCCGACTTTCAGAACGTATAACTTCAATACCAAATACCATGAAACTACACAAGGTATTATTGACGTTATGTTCGGATAAAATTATAACATCCCTTACAAAATCATATCGACATGGTATGTTATCTGTACGAGTGGAGTGGAGTAATGCTGTTTCACGCAACAGTCAAGAATCTTTCACTTATTTCGAGGCGGTCAGTTCTGGAATGGTGGAGGAAACCGGAGTGTCCGGAGAAAACCACCGACCTTCGGCAAGCGAACTGACAAATTTTCTCACACTAGGATCTGTCCCGAATGGGATTCGAACGCAGGCGGTGGGAGGCACTGTGATCCGTAAGCGCGCGCTTAAGATCACTCGGCCACCAAGGCCCTAGTTATCTGTAAGAGAACAGTTTACTGGTTTCGTTATTGTTTTACGTTTTAAGATGTTAAATCTTACTTAAATACATAAGTGCGTGAATTAGAATCTGCACGACGATATTGTAATTTTACAATTACATTTTTCATTTAAAGCTGTTTACTGTACGTTTTTATGTAGTATATTATATAAATAATCCTTAACTAGTACTTAAAAACAGTTAAAACTGCATTAAGTTTTCCAAAGAAAAAAAGAAAACTGTGCAAATCTCATTAATGATGTTCCTTTTGAACAATGTTACATTTGGTTCAACGATAAAAGCTCGAATAAACACAGGAATTACAGTATTTACCCGGCGAGATGCGGCATTTGGAATCTAATATGAGAACATTGTTACGTCATCAAAACTCGGGCATTTAAACACAACTTTCAAAACGGTGAAATTCTATAGACAAATTCAACGAAGTTTTGTGTTTAATTGATGAAAATTAATGCAATCTGTTTAACCTTCGATTCTAGGGTTTTCCGTACATCCGTACGCATGCTCCAAGCTCATAATTACCATCGTAAAACACTGACCAACCGGTCAGAGGATTCCGTTTATTTACCGGTAAAGAAATGAAAATGAATGTCACGGATCGTGGTTAGAATATAACTATTTTTTAAAAAATATATTTTTAGAAAATCAAAAAACTTAATACAGCTTTAAAGCAGTGGCTAGAATGAAATTTAACATAACCACTAGTGCTAATGTTGCAAGTAATTGGGTTTTTTGTTCTATTAAGCATTTTGTTGAGGTGTATTTTTGTTGGATATTGGTTATTTCATAGTTAAACTTTTTATTTACACTTCCCGATTTTTCATTGGCATTGCAAAGAAAAGCAAATGCACTGTTATAGCATCATTTTGATATTTCATGTACAATCATTATCTACGCATACTTACAATTACATTAGTTTTGTTTCAATAAGGTATTTGATGTCGACTATACTTTGCTGCTTCATAAAGACAATGCTCCACGTCCGAACAGTGACATCATAGACTTTTAACAGCGGATTGCGGGAAAGCGTTTTCTAAATTGACGTATGGAATTTTCAATAGCATCCATTGATCCATCTGTTTTCACAAATTCATCTTATAATAATTGTTCATTCAATTTTCACTTGAAACTGTAATTCATGTTTGTTGTTATTTTATCAAGTTTAATAAATAGTTCATATTAAAATTGATCAGTGGACGGGTTCTTGCTAGCTACATGTGGGCGGAGTCAGATGTCAAATGTTCTTTCTGAATGACAAGAGACGGCCCATGTTTCTGAGAAGTTGACTAGCAGTGCATTTTCAAACCGAAGCCTTTTATGCAAAAATTTGAGACAGCCCATGATAATTTGCAAGTTCATAAAGACATTGGAATATTACTTATTTATTAAATTAATTCTACCCATACACGGATTAAAGGAGAGAAATCTATTCAAACGTTTAGAGCTGTTTGAACGGAACATTTTAAAACTGCCACATACATGTAACGAAATGGATAATGCTATATTGAATACGAAAACCCGTGAAACAGCTCAGCTCGCGAGTTTCTTCATGGTCAGTCAACTCTAACTTTAGCCGAATATCTATCAAGCTTACATCTTGTACTTCATAAATCTACAATTTCCAAATTGTGTTTATGATGTTAATGTATAACCTGGAATTATTATTGACATCGATGACATTGAGATTAGGACGATGCATTAGAATAGATGCAATCGGTATTTATGGCCAACTCTAATAGAATATGCGTTGTGGTATACCAGAGAAAAATTTTGAACAAAGCTTTGAAGATCAACCCAAGAGAATTGAAATTGATTAGTGTGTTTGGGAGCAGATTGCGAAAATGTACATAAGCATTTAATTATACCTCACTTGTAAATCGTTGAAAAATACGTATAGTGATTGGTTTGGGCAAAACAGGTGATCAGATGACAAGATGACAATCGAGTGTCCCTCACGTGCGGTAATATTACCCTCACGCGATCGAATTTCCCTGATAATATTTCCACCAATGGGGACCCCAAGCACTTAAGACTGTTGAGGGTAGACAAAACTTCATATCTCCCTCACTCCAGTGCAATAAATGTATAAAATATATATCCAGCTTGACAATATATATGTTTCATTTTATTCCGTTGATTTGTTATCTTGTTCTATTTTTAATTAATATTTTCCTACGTTTACGTCTTGTATGTTAAATAAGTTTTTTGCGTCTGATGAATTTTTGTTTTCAATTAGATAAAAAGTGAAATACAATTTTTATATATCTTTTTAAATTTGTTATAATTTGCAACAATTTTTGTTTTCAATTATTGATAAAAAGTGAAATACATTTTTTTCCTTATGTCTTTTTAAATTTGATATCATTTGCAACACATGTCAAGGTTCTATTTTATTACCAAAATATATGCCACAACGTGAATTTCATCCCCGCAGCACAAGCATTTTGATACTGTTTTGTTTTTCAGTGGTATCAATAACTTATAGTTATCATTTGTAGAAAAAAATTAGACTAAGAGATATCCTCGCCATCATTTTGATTTTAAAAAATAAAATTGAAAATTAAATGGAAAATTTTAAATTTCAAACATAGGACTTGTTATGAAATAGATCTAGGTCATTTATTAAATAATCAGAATAATAGAAACTTATATTAATTTGTTGCTCTGATTGAAATATATATAATAAAACAAACATACCAGGCCTTGTCCAAACCAGTCGTTATGATATTTTGTTGCCATTTAAAATAAATATTTTATCAAAGAATATTATATGGTTCCGGTAATGACAATGTAAATGCATTATGTGTAATTTAGGTGAAATATTTTCAAATTTATACTATCCCGTTCGCTGCTTGTATTAGAATTATGTTCACTTAGTAAAAGGCCACAAGAAAATGTCATAAATCGAATAAAATCACATTTAAAAAACTTTAATGGTATGTTTGTGTTTTATTTTTATTCCACAAAAATATTACCCTTATGGTCAAATGACTCAAATTTCAGAGACGTGCATTATAATAACATTGCTTTTAATTTGTGAGGAACGCTAAGCAAAAGGTGGACCCTTTGTCTTTTACGCAGTGTAAAAATAACTTTGAAAGATCATAAGTTTTTTTCCGTAAATTTTGACAAAGTACGCATTTGATATGACTACGTTATTCACATAAGCTATTTTTCGACTCAACTCAAAAAGATATTTTACTCATTGTGATATCTGGTTGATATGCAGACAGTGTGGGCTAATAACTAATATGAACGCTGCCCGGGGCTTTGTCATTATTTTTTGTTTATATATGTCCGTCATTTATTAGTAAATTCGATTTGTAAAAAAAAGGTTGATGAATGTTTTCCGAAAAAAAAAAAAGATTTGATCCAAGAACTGAAAAAATAAAACAAAACAAAGAAACAAACTCAAGTTACTTAAAAGATAATTTGTAAGTTTGTTTGTCGAAGGTTGGTGTATTTTTTTCGGAAAGGTCCAGATTTGATCCAAGAATTGATCGCTTCCGTATAAAGGATAAAGATTCACTCGGACGTTAAATACCTTTACTCTTCTCAACTCTTTTCTTTACAAATTTATGATTTTTCGGGTTTCCTGATATAAAATCAAGGAACATCCAACTGACTTTTCACAAAACTGGTGAATATGTAAGACTGTATATGTAATTAAAAAAATTAAAAGTCATAAAAAGAGGAAAATAAATAACAAAGTTTAAATATATTATGTTATATAGTTTTATTCTATAAAACACCTTCAAATTCTATACTCCTTTTTGTTACCCATCTTGGTGATTGAAAAAAGTACTTTTATTTTTATTCCACAAAAAATATTTCCATTTTGGTCGAATAACCCTCTACTTCCAGAAACGTGCATTATAATAACATTGCTTTTAATTTATGATATACGCTTAGCAAAAGATTGGCAAAACGTTGAAAGATTTTTAGTTTATTTTTCCGTAATTTTTGACAAAGTATTTACTTGATATGACTACGTTGTTCACATAAGCTATTTTTCGTCTCAACTCAAGAAATATTTTGCGCATTGTGATATTTTGATGTAATGCAGACAGAGTGGGCTTATAACTAATATGTCACGCTGCATTGCCATTATTATTATTTGTAAATATAATTCCGTGATTTATCAATTCATTCGATTTAAAAAAAAAACAAAAAAAAAAAAAAAAAAAAAAACAAAAAACTTTATCTTTTGTGCGGTTGTGCTGTTCCCCTGAAAAGATAATTTGTCAGCTTGTTTATCGAAGGTTTGTGTATTTTTTCCGGAAAAATCCAGATTTGATCCAAGAATTAATCGCTTCCGTATAAAGGAAAGAAATGACTCGGACGTTGAATACCTTTACTCTTCTCAACTCTTTTCTTTACAAATTTATTATTTTTCGGCTTTCCTGATATAATATCAAGGTATATCCTACTGACTTTTTCACGAAACTGGTGAAGATGTAATACTGTATATGTAATTAAAAAAAAAATTATAAAAAAGGGGAAAAATAAATAACAAAACTTAAAAAATTTGGTATATAGTTTTATTCTTTTAACATCTTTCAATTCTATTCTTCAATTTACATTTTTTTGTTTCCCGTCTTGGTGATTAATGGAAAAAAATGTTTAACAAACTTATTAAATACTTAGTTGCCAGACAACCTATCAACCCTCGCACAGTTTTGTTCGGATTGATTGTATCAAGATATTGTAGATGAAAACAAAAGTGCAAAGGCATTTTCTTATTTATGATGCCGATATTGACAAAGGTTAGAAAAGGCTTTTTTTACTGTAACATTGATGTTGTAACAATAAATATTACAATATTGTTGTCAATTAATATATACAACTCTGTCTGTATGCATGTAACAGACATAGAAAATGTATTACGGAGAAATAGAATATTTTTGTTTCCTCATTCTTTGTTTCTTCCTTCTGCATGCGTTTTTTAGTAATCAATAAAATCGGTATCTGAAACAAAAATAAGAAAAAAACATATATAGCTAATCCACTAAGGAGAAAAATAAACAAACATAACAGTCCTTGTCGATATCACAATCCAAAAAACAAGGTAAAAACTTTGAAAACTGGCAAAATTAGTTATACACGTGAACTGCTATCAAGGATGTGAGGCCGGGTGCTCTGGAAGGGTAAACACCTCCTGTCTAGCTAGCTACACCCGTCACGTGAAAGTCAATTTTGAGAATGAAAGGAACAAAGAACTATGGTAAGTCAAATATATCCAGTATAAGTTTGGATACAGTGACTACATACTTATTAACAATATTGTGATGACAGCCATAAACTTTTAACGGCCTTGTTCAGCCTAGGCTTGTTATAGTACTTTTAACATTGCATCAGTAATTATTTTGCGAATTGCGACGGTGGGAACCTCAACGGATGATTAATCTAAGGATAAAAACAAAAAGACAATCTCTTTCATTCACTTTTTTTCAAATGAGACTCTTTGCATATACCAAATAAAACAGAAAGATACCACTTCATGTCCAAATCAAAATTCTAAAAAACAAAAAAAAAATTTGAAAACCAAAGTAAGTTACACATGTGGTCTTCCATTAAGGAATTCTTCTACAACATGACCAAAACGTCTTTTTTATCATGTTTTCATAAAAGACCGTTCGCATGAACAAATCATAATTTGCATGTCTCAACCAATTGCTTTATTGGAAAAGTGCCTTTTTATTTTTTCCATATTTGATAAGTAGGCCTTCAATTTTTGTATTTAGTTACAAGGATGGCAAAAAATGTCTTACTTGCTTAAAATCAGAGTACACAGCGATGTAAAAATTTTAAGAATAATACGAAATATTAATCAAGATGAGACATTACATCTTTAAAGTTGAATCAAGTTTTTTAATTTTCTAATTTTTTAAATATATTTTTTAAAAAACGATAACTTCTAATCACGATCCGTGCGATTCATTTTCAAAAATTTCACTCCTTTTAGCTATTAATAAACGAAATCCTCTCCGTCATTAGTATCCAAATGTATTCCCAATGGTGTTTTGTATCCCTTACTAAGTCACAAACGACAAATTCAATGAAGTTGTGTTTTTAATTTATCAAAAGTCACCGTTTTGTAAGTTGTGTTTAAATGACCCGGTTTTTTTTAAGGCGTAATCATGTTCTAAAATAAGATCCCATATCCTACATCTCATTGGGAAGTTACTGCTATTTCTGTATTAATTAGAGCTTTTATCGTTGAACTAAATTTACCATAGTTCATTGGAATCATCATTAATTTGATCAGCATCGTTTTAATTTTTTTCTAGGAAAACTTTATGCAGCTTTAATAAACTTAATTAGTTTTAATTGTAACATTTCAAATTGTTGCATTAAGCAAAATATGTGAACAAATGTCTTCGGCTCCTTATGCTTACCTTACACATGGAAGATGACTACATTAGGGTATGCACTTATATCATGATTTAAGGTTATGTTACTGACTTTGACATGCTTTACGAAGAAAAACATAAAACATCAATTGTTAAAGGACTGATATTTCTAAAAAAAACGTCTAATTAGTACCAACGTTAGTGGATAAAAATATTGGACATGAATTGAAAATTGACCTTGATCCAATTTTCTGTTGTAAAAGTTAATGTCTGCTATACAAAATTGCCAGAAAGCCAAATAATAGTAAAATAAATTGGTTAAAAAGGATCTTGATCTTGATTATTTTAAAAAGTCAGCTTATACAAACACCATAATTTAAAAAAAATATATGATGAAATTTAATTTAAAAAAGAACAAAAATACCGCCATCAGTAATTAAGCGCCTCGATCGAGATTGTAAAGTCGTTACTTTAATTTCAGTCGGGCAATACATAAAACTTTTAAATTTGGCGCTCGGCATTAGGAGGATAGAGGATAAACTGGTTCAACCGATTACATATGTTTCATAAAGCGGTATGCTTGTCAAACATACTGACTTGGTAAACTAGCACCTTAACAAAACTTACCTCTGACTGCACGCTTTTACAAGGAAGATAACAACTGTAAATCAGGAATTAATTTCCGAAATGTGCACATCTGGCACATCAAAATATAACTGGTATTTGTATTATATATATACTTATGAGGACTTGTTTCTACATCAATTCTTAGAGAGTAATTAATAACACTAGAGTATTAAAGTTATTATCTCGAATAGATGCAAAATTCTGATGTAAAGTTGCACAACATTACTCCACTCCACATTATTGACAAAATCGCAACATTTAGAATAAATATCTTCTTACAAAATTAAGTTATTACCTTTGCCTTTGAACATTGTTAATTTGAAATCATTTTAGTACCAACGTTAGTGGATAAAAATATTGGACATTAGTATCCAAACTGGTATTTGTGTTATATATTTACAAACTTATGAAAATCAAATGTACACGTATAGTTAATTATGACTAATTTTTAGTTAAGGCAACCAAAAATAAAAAATAATACTCGCACTCCCAATAAAACTTTCTGTATATTTTGATCTATATTCGCTAAGTAGTTTTTGAGAAAATTGGATTCATACATACGAGACAAAAAATAACAAACTCGATTTTTTAATGCTTAGTCTTTTTCTTTGCTTTTTCTTTTTATCTTTTGTTTTCTTTTTTTGAAAAAAAAACAAATAAATACATATATATAAATTACTAGTCACGCTGTCAGTTGCCTTGGGAACAGTTTGCGAAAAAATATCCAGAAGAATTCAACTTTTTGTTTTATTATCTGGAAAGTTCCTACATTAAGTTTGTTGCGATCTTGTCAACTTCAGAAAAGCTGTCAACACTTGGTCATTTGCAAGTTTAATAAAGCATAATGTAACAAAATGAATTGTTAAAAGTGTCTGATTTATAAGAAGCATGTCTGAAAATGTTAAAAAAAGGAACTAAATAAGTGGGTTGTTCGACATATAATGTATCTTTTACGATATCTCAAAAGCATTCGACTCAAATCGAGAAATGAACATAACATCCCTTTAAAGTATTCCGTGGTTTGAAATTTATAATTTCAATCTCTGAATCCATCTCTGAAATGCCTGATGGTGCGCTGATTTAGGTAGAACTTTGAAGCACTGACTGATGGCTGAGCCAGGGGCTTGTCAGGACGACGATCAGATAAGAACTTTTCAAGTTTTGAAAATAAGAAACAGTCGCATAGGTCTACATTTAAAGAGTATGATATGTGTGGCTTTGCAATTATCTTCTTCGACTTCAAAAATTGATTCAGAAGCTAGAATATATTTGATGGAACATTATCATGAAGTAGACGAATATTTGCCTAAATCCTGACACAGGGCGTTTTAATAGTATATACCGGCCTGTAACAATTTGCCCTTAGACACCGAGATGTGTACGGCTATACCATCACATGAGAAGAATATGCAATAAAGACCCTTCTTTGTTTTGATGCTTCTTCGGTAACTACAGGCCTTCTACTGTGCTTTGTTAACCATATAATGTTTACACATTTTTCTTACTGGTTCGAAATAATGAATCAATGTTTCGTCACCAGTAACAAATTGTCGTGGATTAAACTTCGGAAACATTTTGAGCAATTGCTTAGCGATTGTACCAATATCCGTTTTTGGTCATTCGTCAATATATGCGGAATCCTTCTTGCAGAAATCTGTAGTACTTTCAATGCACGCTTCAAAAGGAAATTTACCTACAGCTTTGACAATATCGCAAATCGGATATCTGCCATCACCTTGAATTATTTCCTTAACTTTTTGAGACATTAACCTTGTCATTTACAGTAACAAGTCAACCAGATTTTGCTGCATCTTTGACGGACTATTTGTCAGTCAGAAATTTATTTCTTCACCTGCTAAATGTATCACAAAATACTTTATCAAACCCATAAACTTAACCTATTTTAGTAAAAGTCTGTATGACCGAATGACAATATTCTCAACTCGATACCTAACCAATTTTACAACGACTAGCTCTATTTAAAGTTTTAATTTCAAAACTATGTGGAGCTGAAGAAAAGTGTTTATACTGTTTGGGAGGTATTAAATAGAGCCATTGAAGCATATCATAATCAACGAAATCGTACAAAGCATTATCGCGCTGTGGTACAATACATATTTCATATCGAACAGCCCTTGTATCTACAATTTGGTTGTATTGTCTATTTAGATGACCATTGTGAGGATCAGGTGATGGTTTATAGCTTTTATGTATACAATATTATAGATTTAAAAAAACTGATTATTAGCGAGGTGGCAATATTATTGCTTGGCATTTTAAACAGGATTTCGTTTCCAGTTTACCACTGTCCTCATTTTGATTTAACACTGCTGAAACTTCAACACTAAACGGTTTGATGACTTGCTTTTAACAGAATTTTTGCTGTATTTTTAAGATAATGATAAAACAGATAAACATCTGAATTCAAATTGGAGGTTTGATGGTTTTGTTAAATTTTTCAAAAAAGTTTTCATTTTTTTTTTAACATTTTGATTATCCAGTTTGGTATCAGAAGTGGTATCATATACAGTATAAAGTTGACAAGAAATCTTGATTCTCATCTTGTAATTTTACATCTAAAGAGAAAAAGGGTGTAATGCAACATAAAATACAAACGATTTTTTAAAAATTTTTTATCAATGTTTCGTTTACACAACTAAAATAGTTAACTTTTTAACGAATAGTTTTCCAGAAAATTTTTCGTCCAAGCTACATAGCATCTAAATATAAATTATTATTGTATATGCCTAATACTTCATTTTTCGAATTTAAATTCTTATCTAGTTTTTCAAGCTATTTAAGCCTAATTTCAAAAGTTAATTTTTATAGCAATGTAATGTAAAAATTACTTTGGAATGACTAAAGAAGTTTCAGAAAACAAAACAAATGTAAAGAAGGATATTTGGAACTGAATAATCGAAAACACAGAAACAAATTTGAGACAAAACAGCTAAACAATGCAATACAATAACATGAAAAATACAACTGATGGTAATTTCAAAATTTCTTGCTGTTAATGGAAATTCCAGTACATGTCCAGTTCTTTCGTTAAGGTACCTCGAGGTCTTCATACAAAGTTCTCTTTCTTCTGCAGATTAAAGAAAAATGTCGATAATCTGCCACAGATTAAAAACATAAATTGATGGATGAACAAAAGTATGTAATTAAAAAAATCCTACATCATGTGATAAAATGTAAAATATTATGTAATATTTGTTTAACTTACCAGTTTCTTCACTTAATTTTTGAATCAAAGAACTGAAAGTGATTTCTCTCTTTTTATCAAGGTAAGAGTTAGGAGCCTGTACATAATTAGATAGATATTCATAATCCGTTGGCTCTAGCTCTGTTTTGAAAAAAAATTGGTTTTCATCATAAAATCTTTTTCCAATTCTTGGAGCGTCTTTTCCTTTATCTTTCGTAAACAAAAGGCACTGTCCTATACCAAATACATTCAACATCACAATTACATATAAAAACATACTGCGCATGATATCTCTTGAAAATCTGTCAAATACAAAACAAAAACCAAAGCATTAACTTAATCTTTAAGGAAAAGTCGTATTTTCTAAATTAATGAACAAAATACTATGGCGATGCTTCTGTTCCTTAAGATTAAACACACTATTCTACAATTATATATTGATGCCGTAAAAATAATTTTAAAAATATAAATTCCAATATATAATGGAATTCTCTGTAATATATATAGATGTGTGTGTGTGTGTGGGGGGGGGGATCTAAAACCGCTATTTAAAACGTACATAGTTGTTAGTTCTTAGTAAAATTCAAAGTTACAAGAAGATTTTCTTTCCCATTTGTTTTTTTCTATAGAAAAAATATCAATTAATATTGTTCAAATAAGCTTATTAACTTACTTATCAAGTTTCTTAAAAAAGCAAATTATTTTAAGCATGTTTAAATAATAAGTAAACAACTTATTTGATAAATCTCCTTGCATTATTTTTAAATGCAGAGAATCAAAAATTATCATTCATATATATAATTACAGAGAATTCATTTATAGGCATTTAAAAAGATATTCTTAAAATTATATTTTACGTTTATATATATATATATATATATATATATATATATATATATATATATATATATATATATATATATATATATATATATGTCTCATTAGTAATAATAATAATTGACAGTTCAGTTTTAAAAAAAAAGTTTTTAAAACTTACCAGTCACTATTTTCATGTGAATGAGGTTAGAATTTATCAATCAAATCGAGAATACATCTTCAATGCAGTTTGAGGTTTTTACTGGTGACTTACAAGTTTCACTGATATTTACAAAAGCAAAGAAAAGAAGACGTCAACCAAATATGAAAACTCGGGGATTATGAATTATTATTGTGATATCTGTTTTAACAATAAAGGTATAAATCCGTTATTATTTTGATATTTGTCTTAACAATAAACGTATAAATCCGAACATCAGGAATGCGTTCTCAGGTGGTAGAAATCAATGTGCCCAGACTCTAAAAGACATGTGATTTATCATACTTATTTATGAAAAAATCTACATTTGTACGTTTCTATACTTTTTCATGTTTTAGAATCAATGTAAACTTTTCAGAATCTAATATGTATTTACAAAGAAAAGCAAACTATATTATTGCATGGATGATAAATTTACATTGACAAAAGCTCTAAGTATTTTATACCTGAGTATCTTGAAACAGCAAAAGTAATCAAGAAAAAACACAAATTACGTTTGTAGTGAAACAGTGAATCTAGATAAAATAATACATAAGGAAAAAAATATCCAGGAACATTTAAAAAGATCGAAAAACAAATTGGATTAAGTCGATTGATAAGAAATGCATGCTATAAGTATATTATACTACCTTGATAAAGAGCAATACGAGCTGAGCCAAATAATGGCAGTTCAACACTCTACTCCGTATCTGATTATTCTAGAATTTCACAATCTAACTGAAATCTAAATCCTATACAATCGATATCCTTTAAAGTCACTTTTTGACACTGCTTATACTTACAAATCTAACATAATTAAAAGATTCCTAGACACTGTTTGTTACTGGTTCCTAGTTTCACTTACCCTTTTCAATATCTTTTAATTTTCACTAACTCCGATCGGCAACATTTGTATATATCTTTTGAAATATTGTATCGAATTTCTTTATACATAAGAGACTGCTAAAATATGGAATGGTCCAAAATTAATTTTACCTTTTGTGTATATTAATTAACGCCTTTTCATATTTCAATACCTAAAGAAATTAGATTTAAGAAATTTAATGCCGTGAACAAAATACAAAGTAACTGTTTTAAGATAAACTTGTATCTTAACACCTTACTCTTGAGATTTCTAGTCTAACATCATATTTCAAAACTTCATTTTATTTATTACCTCCCTTAACTTTATTTTCAAATATCAACAACGTATATATTTACTGACAGCTTTATGACTATTATTTACCGCCTTTAATAAAAAAAAGTGAAAAATGATGACTTTTTTAGAAAAGGCCGTGGGATGTGAAATACTAAACGGATTGCTCAGTAGAACATAAATAATTATATGTCTTGGTTTCGAAAAACTGAGAACAAATTTAAACTTAAATTTTAGTAAATTAGATTTAAACGTGTTCTTTTGAAAGACAAATACGACCAGGTATACGAATCATAAACCAAACAAAACATTTTTTATTTTCATTAATTACGACATTATTGATCCTCAATGGATGGGAGTGGAAAATGGCGTGAAACGCCTCATTTAAGATTCTTACTAAGAAAGAAAAGAGAAAGAAAAACTCGAAGAAGCAGAAAATCTATATATAACAAACACTACTTAACTTATAAACATACAAACTATGAAAATAGACGCACCATAGCCCTATATTAGTGGTATTATACAGAATAAAGCTACAAATAAATGTTGTCTAAAAACCAATTTAAAAGAAACTGCTAACAAGACAAAAGTTGTTTAAGAATAAATACTGGCTACAATGGAACTGCCGGGAAACTTGTAATAGGTAAATAAATATGGAGCAAATTAAAATTGAAATAAGGTTTTTTTAATTGATATTATTTTTTACAAATATTAAGAGATGATAAACAAACAGTCCCCAGAAGACTAGAAAATACAAATTCCTTCTTAAGACGAACATTGATGTTTAGTTCAGGTGGTGAGGATTTTTTATAGCTTTTACTTTCCTTTAATTATTTACTACCAAAGTTGATAGTTAATTAACTGCACTGTTTTGTTTAAACTGTTTTCATGGATATAACCATAAAAATATTTAAAACAAAAGAAATATGTGATGACAAAAAGATTTTTGAATTTGAAAAAAAAACTATATGAAAACATAATCTCACAAAAAGAATCTTCATTTTAAGTCAGATATAAATATTTAGCTGAAACCTACCACTATATATCAAAAGATGTGATTATGAATTAATAGAATAACAACATTCACCATGCCACTCATCCAAGCCACCCCCTTACATATATATATATATATATATATATATATATATATATATATATATATATATATATATATATATATATATATATATATCAATGTGTGTAGGTTAAAGGGTTAGGGGTTATTTCAAATGAAAAAAAGACGTCTGAAATATAAACCTTATTTAAAACACATTTGTTGACGTGTAAGGCTTACATTTAAAGTCTTTTTTTCAACACAATGAAAAACAAATCTTCAATAAGGCCTATCCTAACAAGTACATATTCTATTCATCTGGAGGTTTTAACCCTATATAAAATTCAATACAAATAATATCTCTGATCAAGAAGCAGCTTGGAATATGTTTCTTCTTTGACTGTTTCTCGTGTTTCTGTTCATGAATAATGCCCCGGTGATTTATTTGACAGCATTCATTTATTAGTATGGTATACAGCAGGTGATTTCTAAGAAACATCAAGTTTGTTGCTTGCTTCTTCATTGGCTTCTGCTGTGTTTATCAAAAAACACCTTGACGGGTCCTTTTGATGAGTATCTATATTTACGCAAATTCTTTTACAAAATGATGAATGTCTATAGTTGAAAAAAGTAATACACTATAAAAGACAATGTTAAGTTCAAATATGTTGGAATTAATTTATAGTATCTTCACAATAAGGAACTGATCAGAAGAAAAGTGAGCAAAGATAGTAAGGTAATTACAAACGTAACGCATATTATTAAACTTCAATTTATAGCTTTGCTGTATGAGTACACAAAATGAACAAGATACTAAGAATTACATTACATTCTGGTCATTTATACGGAAATTATACCTCTTTGATGCAAAAATCTGATAAAGCAAAGAATGTAAACAAACTTAATTTACATGGAAAGATATGTCACTTTTGTTTTACAGAATTTACCAGAAATGTTTTTGCTTTCACAGTTTCCGACTCAAATGTTGTTATACACTTCATCTTCATAACCTTATTTATCCATGAGACGCCTAACTTAATGGAAGGCTCATGTCCGGCGCTTTCTTAATACCAGAATTATCGCTGATAAAACCCCGGAACAACTCGTGACTACACATTAACATAAAGCATAAACAGTAACTAGGTGATTTCGACCGGTAAGTTACTTAAATAAATAAAAAGAAAAGCCATTTTCAAAACATTTCATCTCTTGTGGAAAAAGAAAATCTCGAGTCTTAACTTTGTCGTCTGCTAATAGTACTACTGATCCAAATTGCAAACAAACTTGACGCCACGAAGCTGAGTAAATAAAATAATTTCCAAAATATCATTTGGATTTGATTGTAATTATTAAGATATAGCTTGGAAGGAAATTTCGTCGTGTATATATATATATATATATATATATATATATATATATATATATATATATATATATATATATATATATATATTTAAATATGAAAATAAGAATTGTTTATTTAGGCAAAAAATTTATAATATAATAATTCTTTCGTTTTTTTAGTCTTAAATTAGACCTGAAAAATATCGGCTTTATTAACATATTAAGTTGACTGATGCATACAACGCAGTTACTGCTACATAGGTTACTGTTTATTCTGCATCGACGCCGTTTGGCATACCGGAACAAAAGGATATAGATCGAGAAAAAAGGCTTCATTGATGTTGACTGTGTTATTACAGGAAGATCACCAGTATTCACCACTGGGGAAAAAAGCAAAATTGGTTAATCATCTGGTTGAAATGGCTAAATAAGGACGTAGCTATACACGACAGGTGCTAACTAATATTGTTTTTAATTATGCAGTCCAATTGAATAAACGTTCAGTTAATAACCCACTAACATTACACTAGTTTCACAGCTTTTAAAGTAGATGGTCTCGAATAAAAGATGTTGGAACAAGATTATTTGAGTTTGCAAGGGCTATGAGTGCATCTTTTGCCACTGCTGAAAGTTATTTTAGAACTTGACCAAATTTGAAAGATTTCCCTCATCTTATTTTTCAAATTGATTAGTTGGGTTCTATGACAAATAACCAACCTCTTTTTGAATCAACTTAAGCTTCTTCAGAAATTAATTTCAAGCCACAGAATTATTTCACCAAGATCTCAAACAATAATTGTTATTGGGGATGTTTTTGTTTCGTATACATGTATTTTTTTAATTGCCAGAATGATATCAGACTTGTTAAAAGATAAAACTTCTGGTGCTGTTGGTTCAGCTCAAGAACTGGCTGGAGGTGTCTGGGACATATTAAAAGACACATTTTTCTAAATGAATATACCAAACAGGGAACCAGCTCAATATGTGTTAAATATTAGATGGCTGTACTTCTGATGTTGCTGTAGATGTAATTGTATGAGGAAGGGAAAGCAATTCTTCTTATCCTACCGGCTTATACAACTCATATACTTAGCCACCTGACGCGTCATGCTTTGGATCACTGTGAGAAATAATCATTTATGCCACTTATTCACTCGAAAAACCAGTAGTTATGCCACAAAATATGATATATGCCGTTTAGTTTTCAAAGCTTATTCAAAATCAATTCCTACTGTGTTCTTGGTTCAGAAAATGTGACATTATTCCATTTCTTAAAGATGCAACTCCCATATTATCTTTAGCATCCTCTACAGTATTCAATGAAAATGATAAAGTTAAAGATGATAACGATAATAATAATGTCATTAAGAGTGGTGGAAATAATACATGCATTTTAAATGGAACTTCAAAAAGCTTGTTCATGGATGAAAAACTAAAAGAAATAGTAAGAAAGGACAGAAAAGAGGAGTAGAGAAGTTTTAAGTTATATAACGTCTGGAAAGCAAGTTACCAAAGTTGAAGTTTTTAATGAAATACAGTAACACACAAATGGCCAAAATGGAGAAAATAAAAAGGGTTATAGACAAAACGTACCCTTACCATAACGTACCCTCTTTTGGACGAAACGTACCCACATTTTTACCAAAACGTAACCATACCAGAACGTACCCACCAAAACGTACCCACCAGAACGTACCCACTAAAACATAATTTAGTACATATATTTTATATTTATGCAAATAAATTAACAAAAAAAAGTGTTATGTCATTGTTTGAATGTATTTAAATATATTTATTATGAATATTTATGTTTATAGTAGTGATAGTTTAACATTAATTATATTAGATATAGATCTTTAAAAGCTTATTATTAATTTTAATAAAGAAACAAAATAATAATAAGAAACAACAATAGTAGGTAATAATACTCAGAGATAAAAAAAGGAATAACAACAGCATGTAATAATACACAATTATTAATCCTGCGTAAAAGCAACATTAAAACAACTAACGGTAAGACGGTAATTAATTTACATAATTTCTATGGTGTGTTTACAAATATCACAAATCTTTCCTACTTTGAAGCCGGCCATTGTTTTCGTTGTAATTTCAAACACGATGTCAGAACGTTTTGATATTCATGTCAATTGTGGCTTTAGTCAGAAGAGTGTTTGTGTTTATGAAAACGATGAGCCAAAACTAGAAACCCTGAAAAAGAACAGAAGCTGAATTTACAGAAAAAAATAAACAGCATGGAAAAGTTGAAAGAGATATTAATAAAAACAAATTTGAACCAATAAAATTACAGAATCGGATAAAACTACTCAAGCTTTCTTATATAAGGGATTGTAAAACGAACTTTGTTACCAGTTGTAAACATGGCTAACTCATGTGTATACTGTTCTAAATCAGTTAAAAAAAGACAACACGCGATTGTATGCGACAAATGCAATAGATAGACTCACCGTCTTGTGAAACAGGTGATTATTTTAATATTTTTATCAATAAAAGATAATTTAATTATATATCTATACAGTAACGAGGCAACTATACAAACCAGCTACATATAGTACATTTTAATGTATTAAATGTCGCTTTATAAACTAAATGTGACTTTTAAGTTTTAGTTGGTTTGAGATGAATTTGTTTTTTTTAATGTTAAAATAAGCCCATTGCTATATAAGTAATTTATAAATTAACATTCCATTATTGAACTAAAATGTCACATTTTAAGCAGGTAATGTATAAACATGTATGGAAACCTAACGGTGACAACAGAAGTACATGTCTTTAATATATTTCTAATGCATTTCACACTTCATCTATATCTGTGTCTGTGCCTCTTGAGGTACCCGAGCGGATTGAATGCTGGATCACGAGTATTTTTCATTTTCCCAAGCAATATTTAAAATACTTTAGTATTATAATTAACTACTCTGATCGAAACTGATCAACTGAAGTATTTTGGGAAAAGAAAGTAACTCATTGCATGATCCTAACGCTCGGCCAGATATTACACGGATGAAGATTAACAACCCCTTCATTTCCTAACAGTCCAGCCGTTGTCAAACCACGTAAAATTACAGACTTTTTTTAAAAAATTAATTTCTTAATTGTTTTAGGCATCAGTCTCCAGGATTACAGGGCAGCTGTTAAGGGAGATTTTAGAAGTTGCTTTTGTGTGTTGGGATTGCGACGAAGACACACTTCCGGCAGGCAGTACCTCAAAGTCCGCCAACTCAAGAAAGCACATGACTTTCTATAGCAATGTAAGTTTATAACATAAAATAAATATTGAAATAAAACAAAATAATATTTAGTATTTTTGTAATATATTTCATATTCGTTATAAATTATTAACATAAAAAGAACCATAACTAAAATTTTCTTGATGCGCTTAAATGTCTGATTATACGTATTTTCTCTAGAAATAACAGTCAATATGGCGAATTTCGTGTGAAGGCGTCCATGGGATCGCTAGTTAATGCAGACACCACAGAAGCTGACACCCAAGAGGCTCACTCCACAGAAGCTCACTCCACAGAAGCTAATGCTCCCCATAATAATTCATCATTTGAAATCGAGAATATCCCATATCAGGAACCAACAATAATTCAAGAAAAGTGAGTAGACTTATTCTATTGTCTAAAACAGTTTGCGTCGCGTATGTAATTTGTTGTTGTACTCAGCTCAAATTAACGGCAAATTCATATGTAATAATAAAAATATATTACAGTTCTATTAAAGACAAGTCTATTGGAGATGTAACACCAGCAACATATAAAAAAACCTACACTATGATAGAAGTGATAGAAGGAGGGTCGCAAAAAGGCAAGAGGAAGTAAGCTGACAGCGACGGATACACGTACACAGTGAAGGTATGTAAATGTAAATTATTATCATCTTCATACTCTCTCTCTCTCTCTCTCTCTCTCTCTCTCTCTCTCTCTCTCTATATATATATATATATAATCACAAACATCACGAAACAACATTCCATATTTGTTATATATATTAAATATACAATATTTGGTTTCTGCTTTTAGAGACAAAGAAAAGATACAATTCATTGGTGGTGCAGTGTGAGAAACAAATCTGGTAGATGTCCCGCCTCTGTTCAACAACACGGGAATGAATTCTCAAGTGGACGCCATACTCACAACCACACGGCAAGGCCTGGTGTCGCCACTGCTGTCGAAATTATCAAGCAAGTCAAAAGTGAATCGTCAAGTAATGTATTTGAATCGGCATCATCCATTGTTGTGCGTGTGGTATCAACAAACACAACAACATCGGATCCAGAAGGCAGCAGCCTGTCCTAGCCAACCTTGTAAGAACAGCGAATAGAGTCCGCGAGAGGTTAAGGCCCAAAGAACCACAAGACTTAACATTGCAGGTAATTAGACAATAATTTCATTTATACTATATCACGAATATATAATTTTAAATAATAACAGCGACAAAAAATCCAAATTATATTACAGAGCTATTCCTTTACTGTTGTTACAGATAGCACAGAATTATATTCCCGACGGCTTCTTGAGAGCCGACGTTAAGGTCGGAGATGAACGGCATTTAATATTTGCCACCGAAGATCAATTACAGTTGTTAGACAAGGCTAAGCAATGGTTCATCGACGGCACGTTCAAAGTAGTCCGAGCACCGTTTTATCAAATACTATCCATACACAGTTTTGTCAGAAGCGGCGAAGAATGTAAGATGATACTGCTGGTATTTTGCTTGATGTCGGGACGACGACAGAAAGATTACATTAAGGTATGAATTTCTCTCTCTCTGTGTGTAATATATGCAATTTAATGCATTAATCGTCGTCGATTTTAAAATAGCTATGTGGGGAGCGGTAAAAAAGTGATGCCGGGTGTGAAAATTAAAGGCTGCATATTCCATATGACGCAGGCCATATGGGGAAAGACTCAAGAACTGGGACTGCAGGTTAGTATTGTACTGAATAGGGATTAACAAAGACAGTACCAATTTTTTTTTTTTTTTTTTTTCACAATATTTTAACATTTTGTCATTGTTACTTTTTTAGCGAGCTTACAATGAAGATGATTCTGTTCATAAATTTGTTAAGACATTGATGGCACTCCCGTTTTTACCAGCCGGACATGTGGTACCAGCTTTTGACAAACTAAAAGAAAAACCCTTGCTCGGACCCATCACGGAATTGTTGTCTTACATGGAGAACACATGGATTTACAACAACACATACCCAGTGAAGCCATGGTGCATGTATAGACAGCCAATTCGCACCAACAACGATATTGAAGGTTTGTGTCCTATATACTATAAATCGTGATAAGTATTTTAATATAATGACAATTTATAAATAAAATAATAAATAATATTTTTTATTATAGGCTGGCATAGATAAGTATTTTAATATAATGACAATTTATAAATAAAATAATAAATAATATTTTTATTATAGCCTGGCATAGAAGATTGAATAAGAAGGGGGTGAAGAACAAAAGCCATTCTATGTGCTAATACCGTTGCTCCATACAGAAGCCAAAATGGTACCATTACAGGCCAAGCTTGTATCGGAAAAGAAATTAAAACGGTATCAAAGACAGTCCACCCGATATGTACAGAGTCAATTGTTTTTACTGTGGGAAAATTATAGAAACGGGGAGCTGACGTTCAGCAAACTTCTTCGACAATCCAGCAAGTTAAATGGTCCCACACAGGAAGAGTAATCAGCATGAGACACCTTGTGGCACTCATTATTGAGGTGACCGTTTCCTCTGCTTTTTACAAAAAGCCAGTCCGAAAAATCTGTATATAAATATATACATGTATATAATATATATTATAAAAAAATTTAAAAAAAACTTTTTGTGCTCTTATATCTATTTTATATTTATATATTATTGTTTCATTGCTGTAAATACCTTGAATTTTTGGGTGTATACTTGTAAATATTCCATTTGTTTAAATATTCATTTTTGAAATCTTGTCATTTCATTTTTTTAACCGTGTCAGTTTATTTATCATGTCGTTTTTACATTACGTTTTTCGAACGATTCCATATTGTTAAATAAATGTTAAATAAATTGTGTTTTACTAAATAAGTTTTTTACAATATTTTTATTAAAAATGACAGCTAAATATATTTCACTTAATTATTTTCATTTTATTATTAAATGACTATTTCCAAATAAATTATCTTATAAAAGTATTTTTATTGATTAACTTTTAATTATTTTTAAAAATAAGTTGTATATTTTAGTTTATTATTATTTTTTTACATTTTAAAAATACTTGCATATTCCACAAATTATTTATTTTTAAAATAATTTAAAAACTTTTTTTTTTTTGCTATTTTTCAAAATTATGGCTTTTACTGAGGAGGCCTCCACGTGGCAAGAGCCGGGCAACAATAATCTTTTCTTATGCAGAAAGATATTGGCTGACATCCTCAACCCGTTTGTTTTATTTCAACATTGGGAAATTAGCATACACCGATCAATCAATAGTCTCTCCTTAAACAGTGACATGTTTGACTCTCGCTAACGAGAACAACATACGTTATCAATCAACTGTCACACCTTACCACTGAATACCTGAACTTTAAAGGGACCGGTGAGCAGTAATCACCGCTTGGACTGATCCTTTGATGATTAACTATACCATATATAAAGTCCATCAAACTGTAGATGGTCACAAATAATCTTAAACTATGCGCTTTCAAGATAGTTACCACTGGAACAGACCGGGTCCTAAAGTGTGTGTTCTGGGTCACAGCTTCGTAAGAAGATTATGTACAGCATGGAAGAGCAGCAGATTAACAAGAAAGCTATCCTTTTCCGGTTCAACTTTTGGGACTGGCGACATGAAGTTAGACGACATGGAGAAAGTAGCAAGATCAGAACACTGGGGACAGTATAAAGTCATATTTTTACAAATTGGTGAAAATGACATTATGACGTTGACCGAAAGACAGATTATCAAGAAAATCTACTCTATTTCCCGTACACTGATTGAAAGTGGTGTCCAGTTCACTTTATTTGGTTCATTCTTCGACAGACATGACAGAAGATACAACAAACGAGTTCAGAAGTTAAGAAAAGTTATTAAGAAGACGAACCCAAGCTTAATCTGGAATCACCCGTTCTGCCTTACCAACAGAAATAGCATTATGCAAAAAGACGGAACACACCTGAAAGAAGATATGTACTCTTTGTTTGTGAATAGTATAGATGATGGAATTAAATCGTTGCTGTAATAAAGATGATAATAATAAAATAACAGTCCTTTTAAGGACTACCCATCAATATGAAAAGATCTAAGTTGCATTAATCATTAACGTTTTGGTAAAGGGTACCGTCGTTTTGGTAACTTACCAGTAGATCACATGTATTTATTGAATTTTTTTTATGTTATCAACGTGGGTACGTTTTGATATAAATAAACTACCAAGTATATCATATGCATGCAGTTCATGTCTACGTAATTAAGTTTCATGAACAATTGAAGAAAATCCATTTTTATTCTTTTATTTTTATAAAAATTAACATTTATTGACTTTATATTGTTATGTATCAAACATAAATATAATAATATTAAGTGGGTACGTTCTGGTGGGTACGTTCTGATATGGTTACGTTTTGGTAAAATGTGGGTACGTTTCTTCCAACAGAGGGTACGTTCTGGTAGGGTACGTTATGGCAAGGGTACGTTTTGTCCTGCACCCAATAAAAATATACCATCCAAAATCTCCAAAACTGGACAAGAACAGTAAAAAAAACCCCCAAATTTCCATCACCCAGGAGCTTATTTTTTTTATTTAGATGATATATGAATGAGAGTGAAAGTGGAAATAAGATAAATGGAGATGATAAATGTTATGGGTGTAGACGATTCGTTCCTGCTGCCATTCTTAATTAAGACATATTACAATTTACCAACTGGGCCATGTGCGACAAATGTAACCACTGATTCCGTTTGAAGTTTTGTAGTCCATTTAGGACTGTGAAGAGAAGTCAAAAGTTCTTATGTGAACACTGTATTAATTAATCAAAATCAAAATAAATTTTTATTTTATTTGTTTTGATTTGTCAAAAAAATAGTTCGATCTAACTCTGTACATGATCACGTGCTTTAAAGACCTTCCGCGTCTTTATCGTTATCTTTATGACGTCTGCTGTAACAAGTTTCTTTACAAACCATGTTTCTCAGAATCTGTGATCAAAAACAACCATTGTTTTTAAGTTTTACTCGGTAATTTTTTTAAGTTGAGATTATAACTAATGATTAATTTTTTTAGCAATTGATCATTAAAGATTGAAAAAAGTTTAGTGCCACAAACATTATTATTATTTTTATTAGACAAAAATTCAAATGTTTTGTCTAAAAATTAACCAATAGATTCTTTTATTATACCATTGTTTAAAAATTAAAATATTAAATCCATGTTGAATTGGATTCCATCAACAGTTACACGGACAGTGGAAGAATTTGCAACAAATGCAAAGAAATTTCCTTTCAAGTTAAAATAAAAACTTCAATAAAAAATTGCATTTACTATTTCAAAATATACAAACCTTTAAATTTTTTTTTCTTATTTCGAGCATTGTTTTATCGGAAATTGCTACCGTATTTCATTTTTATTTAAGAAAACGAAAATTTAAATGTGGAATTTATTCCAAAATATTAAGAGGATTTTCCCATTTTTCAGTTTGAAACGCTCTTCTGTGTTTCCCGAATTAATGTGACATGAAAAAAATAACAACTAAAAATACTTATTTGAAAATAGTTTATTTACTTCGTCGTGTTGATATTTCCAAAACAATATTTTTGAACCTTCATCATTGCATCTATCGTAACAATATTTTCAAATATTGTTTTAAACCTGCATCAGGGCATCTATCAGCAAATTTGTTTTATGGAAGTTTTATTTTTGTCATACTTTTTCCTTAATAATTTTATATGTAATAAATGTATCTAAATCATTTGTCGATTCCCAATAGATAGAAATATATTAAGTTGTTGAATAAAAATAAAAAATAGTTTATGGTTATTCAAAAATAGTTGATTTAGGTTGTTAAGTCATATAACGAAAGCTCTCTGTATTATGAATTTTGATTGGTTGGTTGACTGATGTTTAAATTCTCATCAGCAGTTTTTAAGCTATATGTAACGAGAGATTTTTTCTCAAAAATCAATCTTTACACATGTGGTGCGTAAATATACAGGTGTTTCTAATCTGCAATGTAATAGTGCCACTGAGTGCTAGTGCACTAGCCTGCAATGTCGCAGATAAACATCGCAGACCACTCAACTCATTTACTGATACCGCATTAATCGCAGCAACCCCAAATCCATTTTGAATGCATAAGGCACTTTATCATAGTAAATAAGTAAATACAAGTCCCTTTAATGTAAAATATAATGTTTTTTGAAAGGTTTTTTTACATATCAAAGATTTTTCCCGGCTTGTTGATTGTATCAAGTTTCATGTATGATTTGGTTTTTTTTTTTAATTTCTTTTTGCTTTGTTTTTGCAGTTTGCTCAAATTACAATTACCAATGTGTTCAAATTTTCCTGTATTCGACAAATTATAATTGTAGTTATTCGCAACTACAGACGATAGCTGCTACAAAAGCATAAATAAAACATATCAAAATGATTGTAATGTGAGAAAAGTGGCTTTTATCGTTAATATATCTTCAAGTGGTATTTAACTAAAATAAAAACACTGGTTCACCATTTTTATATTACTTATTTTTTTTGATAGAGGACCACTTATTACTTCGTCCCAAAAAAGCGCATCACCATTATCAATGTTTGAATTAAAAAGAGCCAAAACTGTTTCAGTGAAGTGATACCAGAGATCTAACTTGTATATTATATTATATATATTTATATATTATAAATTGTAAAAGAGTCATTCATCTTTCCAAAAGTTGGGAGTCTAAAGATAAAAAAGATTTTTTTTCATTTTAAGGGTGGCACCATTTTTTCTAACTTCAGTAAAACCGGTATGCGTTTTACTAAGCTTCGTAGGTTGAAGTTTTATCGAACCTAAAGTTAAGATTTAACTCGGAGTGACGAAACTTCGTATCTTAAAAATAAACTTCTTTCGTAAATTTTGTCAGCTTAAGGGCTTCCATTACTAACAAAATTTCGTAAGCTTTAAAAAATGGCTTTTTTCTTTTTTCAATGTTCGAAAAAAAACATAAAATAATACGCGAGCGCAAGTTCCGATAAAGGACTAAAAAATTTGACATTTACGAAGGCAGAATTCAATGAACGGTAAAGATTCCCGATACATCTTATTCTGCGTCTTTTTAACGACGTGATGTTCAGCGAAGATTTTTTAGGTCACACCTCATCCTTGAAAACATTAAGGTTAGCCTACTTTTGTGTCTAGTTACTAAGACCAAGGTTAAAACGTACCCTATCAATGAAGTTTCAAGGAATAAATCATTTGAACTGTACCAAAAAACATTTTAATGTAGGTGCCGATACCAAGTAACTCTGTTTAACCAGATAAAATCAGATGAAACTGATCAATAATAATAATTGTCAAAAATTTAAAAAATATCCGACGTCTAAAATCGACACACCTTAATTTGAATACTTTTCTGTTTAAATTTAAATTATTATTAATTTTTAATCATTTAACATAATGGAAAAATTATAGTTTAGTTTTGCTAATAAACAGGTAATACTACACGAACTTTTACCAACTTTGGGGGCCTCACACGATTTGATAATTTTAAGAGTTTTGGGACTGTCATAAAATATCCGCAAGCATTCTCGACAAAACCTTTAATAAATTATATTGCTTCTGTACAAAAATTAACAAAGAGACATATGGTTCACCTGTTATTTCATCGGCGATTCTTGGGTGAAATTGAGCGAATTAATATAAAAATAGTGGCCTGTCGCCTGTCGGCTCGGGAGATAATATTCTCTCGGGGAGACAATCCGCCATATTTCACACAACCAAGGACACTATTGTCTCTATCATACCGAACAAAAAACCGATTTCTTTTACCTTTTATTCTGACAAAGCCTGTTTCAAATTCTCAAAATTGCATCTGATAAAGAACTGTAAAAATAACTGATCTATAGATTACGTAATCTTAAGTAGGATCACTCGGTAGTTTCCGTGATGGACATTCACAGGTTTCCGTGTCTAGCGGTGAACATTGCAATATCCCGTGGCAACGTTGACCGCTGCTTCAAACATTGTGAATTGTTTTATACCACGTGTTAAGAAATTGACCAATAATATTTTGAGAATTTTCCGTGAGTTATAATAATGATTATTTTGATGATATATGCATAAGGATACCAGAATAAGCTTGTAAAATATCCATTTATGAAACAGATCGATTTCATTTATAACAAATTGGCTAAAAAATTGAAATACTGATCTTTCAGGAAGAATGTTGTGTGTCAAACAACGTGGTTTAAAACCGGCCGACTGTTAAAAATTCCGAAAATATTAATTAATTCTTTTAGGAGTAAAAACACTAAATTGTTTTTTATCAAACATTGAAAAAAATTGGTTTTTACAACATACAAAGTCTTTGTGAAGTTTCACAAATTTTAGTACACATTTTGCTTGTTAGAAGTTTTTATTAGCAATTTAAAATATAAGGGATAGCCGAGATATTTCCCTATATCTCAAAAACAAGAACCTAAGTATATTATTGTTTTTATTTCATTTTGTAAAATATTCCAAGTCCAGGGCTGTCACACACCTTTTTGGTACTGGGGCCGGGGCCCGTGGATTTGGGAAAATTAGCGTCATTTTATACCATTTTGGGAAAAGTTGAAGTATAGTATAAAACAGTTCTGTAGAAAAAACAGGGTTGTATTACAACTTAACAAAGCTTAATGAACAAATAAATGTGCAAAGCATTAAGAGAAAACTGTGTAACATCTGTCCTATTTGCAAAATTCACAATATTTATATAATATTTCCCTCTTGCTGCTCAAGTAAAGCCAAGGGTAATTTATTTCATGTTTCTGACAGTCTGCTATCCTGTACAAAACTTTTGTTACTGGTTCATCAGATTCACTGTCAGTATCGGATTCGCTATTGGTATGGCTTAAAGAATCAACCGAATCTTTTGTTTCAATGCTAACATCGTTGGAACACTCAACTGAAACACTGTCATCATTTTCTGGAGGGGGTATCAAGTTTGAGTCAGTTTTACTACCGCTAGCTTAAACATCAGCACCCACACTACTTTGATTTTCTGTTTTACTTGCACATTTCTTGAAAATGTCATCAATTTTCCTGCAACTATCTCCCGATTTCTTGCCAATTTTCCGCCGGTAGTATATTGAATTGTGCGACATTTTTTCTACTTTCGGTTTATAGGAAGCGACGGGACATATACTTTTGTAGTATTTATTACATACATATTTATCGGGAATCAGTCATAAACACGTGCTTCCGGGTTATGAAAGATAACTGCGCACTCGTCAGCTCGGCCGAATGGGGATTATTCATACATTATCAGGTCGTAAATAGACTCCCTCATACAGGCATTCCTTAGCTTGATTTGGATTTATATAATTTTGAAACTTTAGATTCATTCTTTTCAACTGTTTGGCTTATATTTTTAATGTATCAAACTATTCGGTCTTAGTGTCACTGATGAGGAATGAATTTCCGAAATGTTCACATCTGGCACATCAAAATTTAACTGGTATTTGTATTATAATTATATTCTAATTTTTTTATTATTTGATCTTATTTACGTATTTATGTCAGGACAACTGCTGTCAATTGGGAAATCGTCAAAATTTTTGGGAAAAAACGTATGTTTTCGGCGTTGGGAATGTGGCCGAATTTCGGTCCCAAATTAGCCAGAACGACAGCCCTGAAGTCATTAATTATTTAATAATAAACACGAAATTAACTTGCATAAGATTGTTGAAATGTGGGGTAGGTTCAAACGGTACCCTGTAACCATTTTTTTAAAATCATAAATGTTTTATATACTATTTACTTATAACAATAATAAAGCCGCATCAAAATAAGGGACAAAATAAAACAGTTGTAGCAGTTTGAAATCCATAGTTTAATCTTCCGTTGATCGGAGAGGGATACGCCTCTTTTTGTTGTTACCTATATCTGACGTCATATCAGTATCAGAAATAGTATCTAACATAATAAACAGTTGTAATAATGATAATAATAGCGACGCCTAAAAAGAAAGTAACGCCTTCGACCAAATTATGTGAGATAATACGGGGAAGCAGTTGACAATCTTATAAATGATAAATTTGGCGTATAGCTATATTTATTTGAACCAGAAATGAACGAATCTTATAACAAATTGGGTAGAGCTCCGACTTTCTTGGAAATGTGTTTGGTTTCCTTGCTATTACAAAACATACGCGATAAGTATTAACTTGTCAAAAGACTGACAGACCAACGGCTGGCTGCATACTACGAAACAAACTGTGTTACCGGCTTTTAATAAAAATGGCAATGTCACAACCCCATTCCAGTGAAAACTATAATTTCTCTTTTGTACAGTATCGATAGACTATGTACTATTTTGTACAAAGTTTCTATTAAACGAAAAAGATTTCTTGTAAAGTAATTATATTTTCTCGTTATTTATAATGATATAAGAAATTATATTAATAAACAAACTAGGTATTTTCTCTATTAAAAATTACTTTCGGTCATCGTGTTAGATAATATTGGTAAAGAATGTATGAATAACCTTATTAAAGCTATTATTATCAGGTATATCACAAAGTGCCAGGTACTATCTGGTATTGTCTCTACAAAGGCAAGGGTCAATTACATTTGACCACTTTATTGAAGATCTACCCGGAATAAATACTATTCAACAATTTAAGAATTTACTAAAGAGATTATTGTCAAATAAGATTCACTACCAGGTACAGTATACAGTATATTTGGACAAGACAAGGTTCAATCACTGTTGACCGTTATATGAATCTACTTAAAAATAATTAATATTTAATAATTAAAAATATTTTAGCCATAAAGCGAGAGTTTTAATCACTTAAGCACAATCATCTGCACACACAAGAGACAAAACAACATGCATCGGTTAGCAAAATTTTCAGTCGTCTAAAATTTGAAATTAATTTAAAACTAAGTTTTGTTCCCTCATGCACAGAATTCCTTAGCTGGATTTGGATTTATATAATTTCGAAACTTTAGATCCATTATTTTCAACTGTTTGGCTTATATCTTTTATGTTTCAAACTTTTCGGACTTAGTGTCACTGATGAGGAATTAAGATCCTAAATGTGCACATCTGGCACATCAAAATTTAACTGGTGTTTGTATTATATATTTACACATCCCGGCAGGTACACATACAGAATACTCAACAGAGACATAGAGACAAGAACACGAACACGAGCATGAAGCACAAAATAATAACCAGAAACCATTAATCTCATTATTACTCTTATTATTCTTTCAACTTCATTTATTAGTATATGACATTTGATGGTGCGGGTGATGGAAAGAACTTTGGAAATGCCTACCACTAGATGTCGGCCATGTACCATAGAAAGTGGCGATTGTTTTATTAAACTGTGACTTTTCCTCTGAAAGAACAAAAATAATACAATGCAGACCAATCAAATTTATACAGTCAAATATTCACTTATGACTTCCTTGGTGCTCATCGCATGTTTTGACTATTCTTATTCGGCTTTGTTTAACAATGTCACATTTTGAATCTTTTTAAAGTCCTGTAGTTGTTTATTTTTTAAAATATAATAGGTACATACTTTGGAAAAATATCAATATCAATTTTATTTTTAAAATATTCCATTTCAATTAAAACCGTGTTTATTTCCTCAATTAAACTTAAAGGGTTTTTTCATTTTTATCTAACAAATCTAACATGTAGATATATATTTTTTCCATTTACCATGAAAACTAATAATGGCGATGGAAAAATTTACATATATCATTTATATAAATTCATGTATATATCATATTTTGTAAAGCTCATTTTTATACACGCGTATACACATTTATATGAATCTTCACGTTTAAGCATCATTTATGTGCGCTGCGAATGTACAACACAGAGTGACACAAAACATATTTATTACAATTGTACATGTTATTACAGATAGATATATTTTCAATCGCTAGTATTTTGCCTATATGATGAATACATTTCAACGAGTATTATTCATTTTTGATGAATAAGACTCGTGCAAGTAGTCTTGAATGAATTGAATTAATACGCATGACGAAATAATGACGAGAGCTAAATATACTCATTCATAAATTAACCACGTAGTTTTGTTAACAAACCCAGCTCGGCGAGTGTCCAGTTAAATGACTCAAAATAAATGAAATAGAATTTTAAAATCTTAATTTTCATAAAGTTTTACCTGATATAAGTAAATAAACCAATTGTTCTCAACGGTACACTGCACATTCTTTACATGCAACCTCAATTCAGTCTATGAGCAACGCCGGTTTTGAAACAAGAAAAATCATGTTCATGTCTGGTCATCGAAATGAAGCTTCTGTAAGATTTTACAGCGATTCCTCTACAGTTAAAAAAGTCAATGAGTGATACTTTGTCTGCTGCAGTTAATGCTACATGTAGTCACTATTCGGAAGCTTTGTATAATACAGCAATTTTATTTATCACGAATCACTGGAAGCTATGTTATTTTATATTACTTAGAGTCATGAAGTAATTCTTTAAAGCTGTAAATCAATTTTTAAAATTGAAAGATACATCCTGTTGGTTACAGGTGCGGGTCGTAATCTAAGGAATGTGTTTTAAAAACAAAAAAGATTAATAATTGTTATAATTATTGGTATTGTTGTCAATCGTGCAAATTCCAATTCAGTTAATATTTTTATAGTAAAATATCAGAGAATATTTAACTACGAGTTCGGATTTGTCTAGTTTAGTAGTTTGTCAATAATATTCTTTGGGAGTTGGTCACGTCACTAAACAGAAGCCTCGATATCGACCTTTTCTATTTGGATTTTTGGAGATGTATTTAAAAATTACAGATGTCTTCCTTATTTCGGGATGAAGTTTTATTATGTTTTCCGTAAAACCATATTTAAGTATGAGAATTAAACTCGTCACAACTATAAATCGTTACAGGTACCCTTTAACACACCCTACTGAAAGAAAAATTCGAAAATCCAAGCATATTTTTATGAATTAGAGCAACCCTTGGATATCTATAATTTGAATTCTTTTTCATGCCTATTCATGGACATATATATAATACAAATACCAGTTAAATTTTGATGTGCCAGATTTGCACATTTCGGAAATTCATTCCTCATATATAAATCTATGATTGTGTATATATATAGTAATTAGTAAAGCGGTGCTTTATGTGTCTAAGCGCCATCTATGGTGTTTGCTTTTTACACCTTTCGCAGAAAAGAACATTTAAAAATTTCCATGTGGGATGCATAAAAATCACTTTATCTTCTTGAGAGACGAAGAAGTAATTGATTCTACAGAACATGTTACGGATACATTTTTGTCTAAAGTTCGGTTGGAGATGTTCATCTCGTCAGGTATTATAAAGTCTTCATTTTTGTTATAACAAGCCATCTGCTAACACTAGTAATTCCTGCTGGCTCAAATTTAATTCCTTCTCTTGATCGCGCCCATATTTTGTGCGCAGATGATCTTAAAATTTAGTCAATGTCGTTTTCCTTTTTTAGAATATTTATTTGTGAGCGTCTGTGTAAAAGAGATCTTATCAGACGACAGATGACGCAATAATGCAAATGGTAACAATTATCGCTGTCTTTGAAACAAAATATTACAAATTATGATTCGTAAAATTAATCTTTATCCGTATTACTTGACCGAGTTTTCTATGGCTAGATTAGTTCTAAATAGTCAAAACAAAAACATTTAACATTTTACTTCAATCTAATTAGAGAAATGGCTTTACATTTAAAATATTTATAAAGTATATTTATTTGCAGAACTGTATTGTTAATTATAAGAAACAATACGCTAAGTTGAAACTTCAAAGTTAAAAAAAGATCTTGGTCTAAACCGAATTGTATATATTTCTGTTAAAATGTAAATAGAGTTTAAACATTATTATCTTTTTTTTTCTTTTTAACCTCAGAAGATAAACCTTACAATGGAAAAAAATTAATAAAAAGATATCAATACGAACAATTCATAATGTATATCATATTCATTGCATATTCATTTTTTTTAAAAATGATAAAATTTTCTTGTATTAAAAATTTTCCATTTTTTTGGAAACAAAAGCTAGAATCTTTCACTTATATCGAGGCGGTAAGGTTTTTTTTTTTGATGGTTGGGGGGGGGGGGACATGCTATAAAAAACCACCGACCTCCGGCATACATGCGAATTTACAAACTTTCTTACACTAGGATCTGTGGAGTGCGACTTGAACATTTGCGGTGGGATACACTTTATTCCGTAAGCAAAAGCTTTAGCCCGATCAGCCACCGAGGCCCTTTCTAAACAATTTGACATTTTTTCATTAATCAATTTACTTTTTACATCTTCTGATATCCATAGTATCCATATTATGATATCATAACAAACAGGCAACATAGCAGCGAAACTATAAAAAAAAGTCGTATAAAAATCTATGTGATATTGCTCGCCATTGTGTTTAATTTCAATAGCTTGTCGAGATGGCAAGGATAGTGATAATTCATTAGTAATTTCAGGGAACATTTTAGGTCCCTCATAAAAAAAACACCTCAAATTTCATCGGAATCGAAAACACCATTTTGTGATTAATCATGTCCAACCTTGTGTTAAAACCCACAAAATCGAACTCGGGCTGAAGCATGGGTTTTACGACCTTAAAGATTATTCAACTTTTACTCTTAAAAGAAAACAAATTGTATAACTTGGAATAATAACCTTAGTAACAGTCAAAGAAACCAAAGCACCTCACAATAAAAAAAAACATCGTAACAGAAACAGCCAAATACGACACACACCGAAAGATAGAAACATAATTGAAACAATAATCATATACAATTTAAAGTAATTTTAGCGCGCCTTTTATGAATCCGTTTATTTATCACAACCAGTGGTTTATTTTTTAAAAATGTAAAATCTTTTAAACAAGCATTTAAGAAAATTTCAAGTATATTGTTTCCATAATTAAGAAATATATGTTTTTTTTTTTTATAATTTTGAGAAATTCATTCTTGAAAAAGCAAAAATCCAGTTTCTTCTGCTTTTTAAATTTTCGTTGACGGTCTTAGCTTTTTTATAACATTTTCTCACATAGCCATATAAAGGAATTAACACGTAAAAGCTTTGACGCACCAATGTGAAAATCAATACATATATAGGAAAAACATATACACGAGGGTTGTTCGATAAGTTATGTGTATTGTACAATATCCCAAAAGCATTCGATTCAAATATTGAAACGATATTACATCCCGTCAAAGTATTCTCCGCGTTTTAAAATTCATAAATCTCTCTGAATGCATTTCTGAAATGCGTTACGGTACTCTGATTTAGGTAAAGTGATGGTTGAGCCAAGGGCTTGTTGTGACTTGTAACGACGACTAGAACTTTTCAGTTTCGAAAATAGGAAAAAATCGCACGGGGCTTGATCTGGTAGTATGGAGGGTGTGGCAGGACGGTTACCTTCTCCAACTTCAAAAATTGATTCACAAGCTCAGATGTAATTAATGGAGCATTATCATAAAGTAGACGAACACGCCTAAATCCTGACACAGGGCGTTGTTTAAGATAATATTTCTTTTAGTATAACATCTTGGTAATATCGACCTGAAACACTTGCCCTTCGGCACCGGAATTTGTACGGCTATACAATCACATTAGAAAAATATGCTTTAAAGAACTTTCGTTGTGCTTATGCTTCATTTTGCAACTACAGACCTTCTAAAGTGTTTAGCTAACCATATTTTGTTTCTAATTTTTCTAACTGGTTCGAAAAAGTAAACCTATGCTTCGTCACCAGTAACAACGTTTACAAATTGCCTTTAATTGAATTTGGGAAACATTTTGAGCAATTGCTTAGCGGTTTGTACTCGTATCAGGTTTTAGTTATCTGTCAATATATGCTTGATCGATCTGGCAGAAATCTTTCAAACTACCCTTCAAAATGAAATGACCCGCGACGGCGATATGCCAACAGCGTTGGCAATATCAGGAATCGTATATCTTCCATCATTTTCAATTATTTTTATGACCTTTGAGACAATTACCTTGCCGATTTCAGTCATTTGTCGACCAGACATTGCTGCATCTTTGACGGACTCTGTACCAGTCAGAAATTTCTTTCTCCGCCTTCAAATGTCTCATTCGATACCTTATAAAACCAATTAATTTCTTTTAATTCAGTCAAAATCTGTATTACAGAATGACTGAGTTTGTGCGAACTTTTAGAATACAGTACAGGCCTGTCGAATATATAACACTTTAGTACCGAATTAGTGCCGACTCGACAGCTTATCTCGATCCCTCGGCAATTATATCTTGGCTAATAGTAATCTGCAGTTCGGCACCTTTTCGGCAGCTACTGGCCATTGCTCGGCTGATTTTCGACCACTTTTCGATTGCTCGGCACTTTTTCGGCTGCTCAGCACCTTATCGGCCTCTCGGTTCCTCGGCTCCTCGGCACTTTTTCGGCCACTCAACCCCTCGATCGTTAGCTAGAAAACGTCAGTTCAGTATACATACATGCAGTTACACGTATATCGCCATATTTTAGAGAGAAAAGTGTGAGATTATCTAACTCTGGAGTATGTCAAAGAGAGATCAGAATAAAAATAAGTAGAAAAGATAATATTCATATATCAACAGTGTCAGTAAACAAGTTTCTGCAGCGTTTTAGACGACTTTCTTCTAAATCAAAATGTTTGATGACAGGTGTGGGAGTCTGGCCGATCTCAGAGAAAAAGTGTCTAAATAAAACTCTGTTTATTCGACATTCTGAAAGTTGTTTATTGAAGCCAAGTATATGATGATGAAAAGGGGTTAACAGATTAGGATTGTGACACCTGATGTTAACCTGTATAGGTACATTTAATGACTAAATCAAAACTGCGATGGTAGTAGTCCAGTGTTTTTAAAATCCCGCTCCATAATGGATTATAAATGGAAAAAAATCACATATGTTTCTTTTCCACCGTCCATTTATTTAATTACTTATTTATTTATTTGTTTATTTATTGAATTAATTATTATTTTTTAAATTTATTATTATTATTTTATTTATTTTAATTGCACTTAAAGTTCTTATCATTACAAAGTAATACATTTAATCATTATTATATATACAATTATTTCTCTCAGATTTAATAGCTCGACCACTCGTTAGCTAGTGACCAAGACTAGGCTACGGAGCAGGCGAAAGAACTGTGGACAGCTTCTGTCGCCGAGAGCCCGAGAGTTGACCGTTACGGCGAGTTGTCACAGCTGACTTGACATCCTTTCCGGTGCACCCGGTCAAACGTACTTTTTGGGACTGTTGGGATTGTGAAATTGATTTGGAGATATATTTGTATGTTTGTAGAAGGATATATATTATATATATATATATATATATATATATATATATATATATATATATATATATATATATATATATATTATGTTAAAAATAAAAATTGCCATCTTCCGTTTATCCAGCCCTTTAAAACGTCAGTCCGTCACAGATTTACCGGTCAAAATTTTAAAACCAATATTATTGCATTGCCTGTCTTTTTTCCGATTTTATAATAAATTTGATGTATGAATCGTCACCAGTGAGATTAGAAACCAGGCACAAAAGGCACTGCTACTCTACACTGACAATAAAGTCTCTTCCTTAGATATCTTCAGTGCAAGAGAGATAATCAAAATTGTACATTTTTGTTTTATTTACAGATTCAAAATTATATTGTAAAATAAGGAAATTATATTTTTTCATTTTTCTGGTTTATCGAAATTAATTAACATGGCAATCTCTTTTTTAAAGGTTTGAATACAGTTTGTTTCGATAAGAAAAAAAAAGACATGTGTTTTATATGCTTAACTGAATGTTCAAATATATAACACAAATACCAGTTGAATTTTGATTGCCAGATGTTCATATTTCGGAAATTTATTCCTCATCAGTGACATTAAGACCGAAAAGTTTGATAGTAAAAAACATAAGCCAAACAGTTGGAAATTAATGAATCTAAAGTTCCAAAATTATATAAATCCAAATCCAGCTAAGGAATGCTTTGCATGAGGGAACAAACCTTAGTTTAAAACAAATTTTACAATTTAAGACAGCAAAAATTTTGCTAAATGGTATATTTTCTGACAGCACAAAGTACTGCCTACTGAGTTGTGGATACCCACGGGGAGTTTTACTCCACCAGCATTGTTACCCGCTTAGGAGTAGTAAATATATAACAAAAATGCCAGTTGAATTTCTCTCGTAAAATTGATACTTTTTTGTTCATGATAGATAAATAGACACTTGTTTTTGAAATTATTGTTTGTCACAAAAGGCAATCAGAAAAAATTACATCAATCAAGCAAAATAATAGAGATTTAAATTACTGAGATTCAGTAATTAATTTCTTAGTATCGTAGACAAAAAAAAAGTTTTAGCTTTATTTTTAACAACTGTTGCAAATTGATGATGGAAAGTTTCAATAGTCATTAAGAAGTTTCAATTTTTATACTTTATTATCACATTAATTTAGTTTAATTCACGCCTTTTTAGATTGCATGCGTTTATGAGTTACAACAGAGAAATATATTTTATATCACACCACATACGGTGGGGGAGGAATTATGTTTGAACTTACTTAACATTGCCATTTTGAAACAAAATTATTATTTTTTATTAAAATTAATATGTTTTAATTTGTCGAGTTATGCTGCATGAAACTTTGTGATTCAAACAACATTAAACAAATCAGTTTTTGACAAATTTATTATATAAAAAAATAAACTACTTAAATACTTGTTTTAATATTTGACTGTAAGGTACTTGTTCTATTGTAGCACAGTCGAGATAGTGCCAAAGGACTTTGGTAGCATAGTCGTATTCAGCGCTTTTAAATGAAATGTAGCCGACTAGGTTTGGACGCTGTTCAAACAGATCCGAATGTGAGGAAGTCTGTCAACTTGCCGAAGATCTGTGGTTTACTCCGGGTATTTCCGGTTTTTTCCGTCATCGTTTCCTGAACTGACCGTCCCGATAGACTTGTACATCATTTTTCCTATCTACATATTTCTTCCAAGATATTGACACCAACAAGGGATACTTTTTATTCAGCATTATCAATGCAAGATTTTTTTTTTACAAATATTAGTGAACAAACAATTTTTAAACTTCATTCAGGAAAATAAACTTGTTCAATAAAATATAATTTTTGTGATGTATTATCCAGAATTTTATTATAACTTAACTTTGAAATTACTGTTTTTTCACAGTTTAGGTTGTTTTAAAAACTTACATTTGATTTTAAAACATGTCATGTTTTGTATGTACTGTTATATTTTTAACATTTTCTAGCCGCAAATAGCTGCAATAATGCTGAATTATAATGTTTCTTTCTCTTATTCTGTTCCGATTTCAACTCTTTGACTTTGGTTTTTATTTACCATTTTGTTTCAGTTAAAAATTTCAATGAGTATTAATATATGTATTTTGGCCGTATTTAACACGTTTCTATTGTTGGTTGCTTGTTTCTTATACACTTGATTCGCATCAGTAATTTTCAAACTCTTCACGATAAAAGAAAGTTAATTAAGCTCTAAGGACAAGTTCGTGTATGTTTGAGATGCGATGATGATTTTATTGTCTAGCTTTAACATTCACTGATGAGGAATGGATTTCCGAAATGTGCACATATGGCACATGAAAATTTAGCTTATATTTGTGTTATATATTTACTACCCCTGAGCTGGTACCGCTGCTGCTGGAGTAAAACTCCCTGAGGGTATCCATAACTCTAAGTAGGCAGTACTTTGTGCTGTCAGAAAATGTACCAATTAGCAAACTTTTCAGCCGTATAAAATTTGAAATTTATTTAAATCTAAGGGTTGTTCTCTCATGCAAAGCATTCCTTAGCTGGATTTGGATTTACATAATTTTGGAAATTTAGATTCATTGTTTTAAACTGTTTGGCTTTTGATTTTTATCTATCAAACTTTTCGGTCTTAGTGTCACTGATGAGGAATGAATTTCCGAAATGGGCACATCAAAATGTAACTGGTATATGTGTTATATATATTTACTAGCACATACTCTAGATATCTTGAACGTGCGAGATCAGAGTCTACTAGAAGTGACTAGAGAATTATACAAAGACTTACCCAGTCACATTATTCTGACACCGGGTGAACCACAGTCAATACTTTTAATTTTGCGAGACGAACCATTTCCATCTGAGCTATCGAGGCGGTCACTATTTCATGTCTGGTAACAAAAGTGTATGCTACTCTCTCTCTCTCTCTCTCTCTCTCTCTCTCTCTCTCTCTCTCTCTCTCTCTCTCTCTTTAGATATTTATTGCAATTTTCCTTAAAAAAATATGTAACACAAATACCTGTTAAATTTTGATGTGACATTTGTGCACATTTCAGAAAATCATTCCTCATCAGTGACACTATTAGCCGAAAAGTTTGATAGATAAAAACATAAGCCACACAGTTGAAAATTAATGAATCTGATGTTTCAAAATTATATAAATTAAAATCCAGCTAAGGAGCGCTTTGTATGAGGGAACAAACCTTAGTTTTAAATAAGTCTCATAAAAAAGGTTAGATTTCATTCCATCTCATTAATAAGATCGAAAATCACAATACGAATTGTTTTACGTATTGTTGAATAATCCTTTTTTGTTTAACTACAAAATAGAATGAATATAAATAAATAAGAATTTAAAAAAATCGAATTAAAAGACGTTCAAATGCATCATGACATCAGATCACGTGATCAAACCTAAAACTTGTACCTTATTTCCAAGACATTATGGGATTCAGTTTCATCATTAAATTTACTATTTCTACGACATATTTACCAGTCTTATATCGTTATGTGAATGAATATACTGTAACTTTATACATTTAACCGCTAGAACCTTATTATGCCTGCGTATCAGCAGACATCTTGTTGTTACTCAAGACAGATTTTTTCAGAGGTATCTCCTCGTTCGTTTCTTGTTCGATCAGCTTAAAAATTTTTCAACTGGTAGGGATTGGCCATGGGTAGGTCGCTTCTTCACCGATTTTCGGAATTCGGAAGGACTTCGAAAAATCCGGTCAAAACTAATAAATTTCAGAGTTCTTTCTATCTTGGAATTTCCTTCGCTATTTGGAGCACCACTTTAGAGAGCTGATACGCAAACATAAATATTATACTTGTTCGCTATATACATTCAAGTTACTTTATTATTATAATGCTTCATCAAAATGGATGCAGGACAAAATGTTCCGGTAGACTTTTTTTGTTTAAATTGAATATAATAATTATCGCATTCGGAAGAAAATATATTATCACTTTTTACCTACAAAGGCTCATAAAATCAATAATGAATTATATGTTAAGCGGGATATGTAACACATTCGATTAAATCTAGTGAGAGACTAAAATATTTCTTGCTTTGTTGTGATTGGTCGCATTCATTTAAGGTTATTAGCCAAAACACTACTCGGAACTCCTTGTGCCTCGTGTTGCTCTTTTCATTAGGCGTTATTCCTTAATCCTTTATTAACATAAATTTTTCACATCCAATGTTAAAATTTTAAAGGAATAGTTTTTGTCTACAATTATTTTAAGGTATTTTCCTTTTAACTCTGAGCCTCGGTGGCCGAGTGACCTAAAGCGCGCGCTAACGTATCACCGTGTCTTTCACCACCGAGGTTCGAATCACGCTCTGACTATCCTAGTGTGAGAAAGTTTGTTAACTCCATGTTAAAATAGATGTCTCTTTCTGGTACTCCTGTTTTTGCTCCATTCCATAAGTGATCGCCTTGATTTGTGAAGAATCTTAACTGGGGCGTTAGAAACCATTTATCCAATCAAATCCAATCCTTCAACCTCCGTTGAAAGCTCTTTAATATAAATCCTTTTAACACGTTCCTCAGATTTTAATTAAATATGAAGGCCGTTGGAACCAATCAGGTTTGAAAGCTGATTAAATCTGACCCTCATGCAATACCAAAGTTTGAAAACCTTTTTGAGGAACTTTTTTTTTAACCGAAAGAGTAAAAGCTTGAAAGTCCGCCAAGGCATAACCGTCACCTAAATAGCTCTAAAAATCCTATGCAAAAGAAGGCTGTAGCAAATTAAAACTCTGTTTGAAGTAACATAAGCTCATGAAGTTACCAAGTTTGAGAAACCTACTGACCTTCACTCTCATTTAAGTTCACAGTGATCTTAAGCGGCAAAACATTATAACATCTTACAATAAACAGAAATCCTATTGACTTCATAGATCGCATAGGCACATAAAGATTTTACCGATGTGTGCTAAGCTTTTCGACCTTGAATATAACTCGGTGACAAACGAGACCGTCAATTAAAACAAAAAATTATTTGTAGAAAATTTCTTGTTATGCATGAATTTGCCTAGAATCTAGAGAATCTGTAATATCAGCGGATTGAAGGACTGGGATCTTTTTAAAATTTGTTTTCTTGCCCTTTGTATTTACCTAGCTAGACAACAGGTGCTTACCCTTCCGTAGCATCCGGCATCAATTCTTTTAAGAGAGTTCACGTGTATAACTGAATTTGCATTTTTCATATTTTTTACTTTAAAACATATTCTTGTCATCAGACAAAAGCTCATGAAACTTGATATATATAGCTTGGCATAAACTCTTAATATAATTCCATTATAAGTTGATTGACCACGATTCATGGTCATCGTGATTTTAATTAGTTAAATATTAAAAGTAATTTCTTTTCGCGAACGACCACTACTACATATTAGTTTAAGGGAGGTCGAGTCTGACCATAAATTCAAAATTGGAAGTGGCTGTTCTTTTGCCAAGCTCTCGGTATTTAGAAATAAAATTTACGGGGTCCTTTGGAGGAGACTTTAAAAACAGATGACATTTGTCATGGTAAGCATGGCACGCTAACCCCCCCCCCCTGCAATTGCGCTAAGCGCACTGCAAAGATAAAAATTTCTGCCACTTCACCTATATAGCTGGTGACGTCTCGAAATAAGTGAAATATTCTTGGTTGGGACATAAAACCCCATTTAATCAAATCAAATCAATTATTCACGAACCAAAAGTCGAAAAATTTTTATGATCAGTTTGTTAAGCGAACATGCATCATAATTTAATTAATTTATACCGTAACATGGTTCATAGGTGGCGTCTTTTGTCGCCAATAAAATAAATTCATGTACCACAAACTGATGGTTTTCTTTGCGTATCTGGTAATATCCAACATCCGGGAACTGACAGCTTCGATATAAGTGAAAGAATAATCATAAAGACTTTGAACACTACAACTCCAGTTAAATTAGTAAGTAATCGTTTATTTTATTTTAAAAATATGCTTCTATCATAATCTGAGGATTATTTACTCCATGGTTATACGTCAAAACTGGCATCATAAGGCATACAGAATAATTTTACATTTTAAATATCACATAAAATATACTAGATATAGCCTGAAAAAAAATTATCAGGTTTAACAAGAAGTAATAACGTTTGTGTAGGTAAATATAGGAATAAAAAAGGACCTATATTATCTTGATTTTTTTTTTTAGAATATGCCTTCTTGTGCATTCCAATTTTCAGATTTTCTGTGATAAAAATTAGTTCTGCATGCTAAGACTTACTGAAAAAAGGCGTCATAAATTAATAAATACAAATTGTAAAATCTCTAAGAAATTATTTTCTAATATTTTTTTTAATATTGCATTAATACAACCTTTTTTATGTTATTATTATTTATTGTCTTTAAATATTAACGTTATTAAGAGTAAGATGATACATACTGAAATTTAAATATCATCGTAACTTTGTCGTGAAATTTACAAAACACTTAATTCAAATAAATGTGCATCTATATTTTTTTCACTTTTTGGATTTGGTATTAGCGCCGACCCAGTCCAAAATTCTTTGCCATGCCATTTTGAACTCCCTTGGTGATAACACTCTGTCTTCTAAAAAGATAAAACAAATATAAAAAAAATTAAAGGTTCTATATCTTTTCATTTGAGTCACGTATATAATGATGGTTAGTTTATATAATGCTACATGGTCAAGGAAGTTTTAAGTAATGTTTCTAATTTGGGCATATGTGTGTGATTCTATAATTCGACCCCGGCCGGTTCTGAGCACGACTTGAAAATGGGTAGTGACTTTTCCCTCGCCAAGCACTCAGTATTCAGAAATGTAAGTCGCAGGGCCCGTTGGTGGAGACCTTAAAAACCGATATCTCCCAGATATGAAGTGAACACTTGTTATAAATAAAGAGCAATTCCAATTGAAATGGTCTTTTTCAAATACATTCGACAATATATTGAAAATAGCTTCTTTATTTACGAGCAGAACCTAGTACGAGGAAATTTGTAAGTTCTCTTTACCCAAGCTTTCTAAGAAACTTGTTCCGGTAAGTCATACGGATACACAAAGGAGTGGAGTGGAGTAATGGTATTTTACGCCACAGACAAGAATCTTTTACTTATTTCGGGGCGGTCAGTTCTGGGATGCTGGAGGAAACCGGAGTGCCCGGAGAAAACCATCCGACCTTCGGCAAGCGAATTGACAAACTTTCTCGTACTAGGATACACAAAGGGGTTAAGAAGCAAGTCAGCTTCTTGTCACATTGCGTTTTACAATGTTGTTTATAGACGTTCTAATATTTTTTACAATTTATAGTGCAGGTGACAAAATGAAATTTTCTTTAAATTAAATTTTTTAAAGAAAAAAATGATAAAACTTAGTCACTTCCAACGCAACCAAAAGCGCGAAACAATACCAATAAATTAACTAATCGAAACAGATAAGGGCAAACACAAACTGTTTATTACTTTTTATCGCGAGAGATCAATTTACGCGTACTTTCGCGAGGAATCTCAGTTAAGTTAATGGCCACTTTCTTATTACTTGGATGTTTGGAAAGTTAATTTATTACTTAAAATAGTGAAAAGTACTCAACTCGTACTCAACAGCTTAAAATTCTTTGCTGGACAAAAATAGATCATCCTTTAATGGTAAAGGTATTTAAGAGCAAGACTTTTAAAGAACAGGAGATATAGTCTATCGATTGTGAATTTTAATTTTCACATGGATTGTTGACGCGAATTTACATATTCGCGAAATGACGCTTAAGGATCGTTACGCGAAATGTGACACTTGTGAAAACAAAGTAATCTAAAAATTAAATTTGACTGGATAGTCACTGAGTAAGCAACTATTTGAAATCAACGAGAGAAAAAAAGAGAGAGAGAGAGAGAGATGGTATCTGGTATCAGCCACAACGTGTATTTGAAAACAGCAATAAGCAAAAAGTAAAAATACAAAGAGTAGACTAGAAAAAACACAAATTGACATAACTGACTTAGAAGGTTAATTGATAAAATGACAAAATATATTGCATCGTGCGGATCTTACCATCTGTGTCAAATATTCTGAAGATAAGGGACGGGTGTATTAACGATAAATTGTCTTTTAAATATTCTTTGATAATTATTGAATTCTTCTCTGAAACCGACGATAATTCCCATTCATTTCTAACATTAACCAACCAACTATCATCATTTTCCGTATCTTCGTTTCCCTTCCGTTTTCCTATTCTCGGATGCTCATTTTCTTTACTATCAGTATAAAACAGGCATTGACTAAGGTCTACCAGAATTAAGGTAAATACCAAAAATATAATTAATCGCAACATTGGTGAGTGAAAATTCTGAAAATAAAAGAAAAATAAACGAATGATAAGTTGACGTATTAAATTGAAATCAGACGGTTCTGATGCTTCAAAACCATTCAAGATTATATAATATTGTATGACGTCATAAGACCTTATTACAGTGCTATATGGGTTGCACAATAAAATATGTTATACTTGTATTATACCGTCACATCTATTTACTACCACGCGACATTATTATATAGCAATATATGTTTCACATAGAAATTAAACCATAAATTCCGAGGTATTAGCGTGCAATATGTATCGATATTCACACGCAAACTTTGTTGAAGTACGAGTTCTCCCGAATTCAATTTTCATATTGCACACTTTGCCACATGACATTGTTGTCAAACACATGACTAAAAGGACATTGAGTTCCGATATTGCACTAGTTCTTATATCAATATAAAAGAACTGGTACAATATTTGTTGTTTAGTTTGGGACAAAATGATATTTTAGATGAAATACAAATGGGAAGCAAAAGAAAAGGTATTTTGTTGTATAATAGTCGCAAGCTCGGCAATTGCCGAGTTAATATTTCCCAATATCAGTTCAAAAACCCTATAATACAATTTTGACTACTTTGAAATCACAAATGTTTTAAGGATATTAAACTGTTTTGTTTCGAGGGTTTGTTTAAACCACGAAACTCAATGTCATTTACAATTTTTAATGTCCAAGTTCCCTTATGGGATTTATTTTTTTTTTAAACTGAATTCCTTGAAATTATCTTCATTTTTTTTTTATTGCAAAACAACGAAGTTTTAACCCAACGAATGTTAAAACGTCTCTTTTTTAAAATTAAGATTCAGTTATTTACTAATGAGTATTTTAGTATAAGTTGACTTTTTAAAAAATAATCTTATTATCTTTTTAAGTTTTGAAATCAATAGAAATGTCATTAAACTCGTTCGTATGAGAACTACATCTGATCTAGTTGCATCGAACCTTCTGACTTGATAATAAAAGAAAAGAATTAAAAAAAAAAGATATCTTATTTAATGGTAGTTGATATTGGCACGCACGTTTAATGTAATACGATTTTATGTCAAAGAAAGAACAGTTTGTAGAATTATTGTAGATTTTGAAAGATATTGAAATATGTAAAATTGTTGTTTTTGATTGTTTGAACTTTAAGTTTTGTGAAGTCTTCAAATGGTTATAAATATTGTCAAAGAAAAATCAAACATTGTTAATGTCTTGACATTAGGTAACAGTTAGAGTTACTTGATGAATTTTATTTTATCATAAATCTTGTTTGAAATTCAATTGCTTTCAAAATACTGACAATTTAAACGTTTAAACTTTTTTCTGGCTGATTTTATAGCTCAATAAAATTGTCTGTCATAGCGTAGTTGAGTGATAGTATTTAACATCCAAGACTAGATTAGTTCACTTATATAAAGGCGGCGAGTTCTGTGATGGTAACGAAAAGCAGTGTATCCGGCGAGTTCTGTGATGGTCGCGAAAACCACTGTATCCGTCGAGTTCTGTGATGGTCGTGGAAACCATAGTAACCGGCGTGTTCTGTGATGCTCGCGAAAACCATAGCATCCGGCGTGTTCTGTGATGGTCGCGAAAACCAGTGTATCCTGCGAGTTATGTGATATTCATGGAAACAACAGTATCCGGCGAGTTCCGTGGTGGTTGCGGAAACCATAGAATCCGGCGAGTTCTGTGATGGTCGCGGAAACCAAGGTATTGCACAAAACCTAATGACAACCGAACTACTACCTTTTTTAAAGACTAGGATTCACCACAATACTATCAAAATATCTGACAAAAATATGATTTTAATTTTGAGGTGCTACATGTGCACATTCCGTAAAAACATTCCTTATCAGTGACACTAGGGATAGAAAAAGTTAATGAAATAAATAAACATAAGTCAAAAAAATTAATGAAACTAAAAGTTCAAAAATTACACGAAACCTAGGCGATTTAGGTGTCTAAATTCATGAGCGCGCACCAAAAAAAATGAATAAATAAATTATAAAATAAAATAAAATAAAATAAAATAAATAAAATAAAATAATAAAATGAAATGAAATGAAATAAAATAAATAATTAAAATAAATTAAAATTAAATGAGTAAATAAATAAATGAATAAATAAATAAACAAATCAAAAACCCAAAATATTTCTATACTTACGAGATTTCTGCCGTAAAGCGTTAAGTTGAATCCGATTTCTTTGAACCAAACGGTGTAATTACAGATAAATTAAAGGCCAAAAATTACATCAATTTGTTTAATATATACAATTTTTATATAATTTCACTGTTACCACCTATCGATTCAGAACAACATTCTCGCATGATATTAACGTTAAAATGAAAAGTACGTTTCACAAAGAACAATTAAATATCATTTTGTGAAGGTGAGAATATATAAGAATCCCACCGGAACTAGCAATACCAGAGACGATTGTTCTAAGGTACAGATATAATTCGTTAACTCGAAAAAATTACACCAGGCATTCTGAAAGGTGAAAAATCATGGCAAAACCTGTAACAATTAATTAAAACTTCGTGTGTATCATCGCACGTGGTACACAAGTGTCAAATATCGTGATTTTTCAACACGCGTACGGATAACAAGTTCACACATGTTGACCATGTTACAGCCGGGAATCGTGTACTTTACAAAAAACTTTGTTACAAAAGTGAAACAGTAAACGAGAGAAAAAAAAACGCAAGTAGAAACAAATACATTAAGATGAATGCCAACTTTTTACTTTTGTTGAATTTTATGACAAATCATATAAAAGATACATTGTACGGAATTTATAAAAGATATGGTCTGAACAATGAGGTTAACTAATTAACAAAAAATATCCATCAAAACCTCCAGTCTTCAATGTGGTAAATAAAATGTGATCTTCACTTCATCAGAGGTGACGCCATCTAGTATTGCAGTTTTAACTGCTTTTTAAGTACTAGTTAAGGATTGTTTATATAATATACTACATAAAAACGTAAATTTAACATCATATTGTTAGCCATTGCGTGTTTGGAATAGTTATTCAAATCCATGCTAAACTATCATTACAAATTTTATTTATGCGACATATCTTGATAAATTTGATTTATTCTTAAATTAACTCCACAGAAGTTCCACGTGCATGTTGAGGCATCTTGAAAGTCCAATTAAGCCGATAAATAAAATATACCAGTTTTTAATGATGAAAAGTTTTTTATATACCTACTGTGAAATTGTAATACTATCAATAATTAAAATAAGACTTATAATTACATATTAGATTTGGATTGATAAAATTTTGGAACTGTAGATTAATTTATTTTCAACTGTCTGACTCTTGTTTTTTATCTATCACTTTTCGGCCCCTAGTGTCACTGATGATTTTCCGAAATGTGCACAACTGACTCAGCAAAATTAATCAGGTATTTTTGTTGAATATGTATTTAAAAGTTTGAATTTGAGAAGAAAATTTATTTCTCACCCTAGTGATGACTTTTAAGATTGCCGCGTCGTTCACGTATTTTTAGAGGGTACCGTAGTACCTTAAAACACAAACGTATAGCAGGAGCACTGACGAATGACAAACTTCCTCGTAAGATCTACCGAAAAAATAAACCTTGGCGTGGAAGGGACTTTAATTTTTCATATACTAAAATCCCGATTAGATCTGAACGCAGGAAACGTTTGTTAATTGTTTGAAATAACATAAATATAATTCTTAAATCTAATTCATAAATCTTATTATGAAATCTAATTTTTAAAATATTTTAAAACTTATAACCTCTATATTTCAAAAGTTTATTCGTTTCAAAATTCAAATCCGAAGAAAAGCTGTTTATAAACTTTTTTGTTTATAAAAAAATCATTACTTTTAACTGATGTTTTTATTAAATTTTGTATACAAATATTATATAGTTGTAAGCTTTAGTAATCAATTTTCCGGTGAATGAAATGGATACTAATCGTCCATCAATTGCTGAGATTTTTTCCGCGCCAGTTTCGATTTCTCCTTTTTAAAATACTTTTACGTAAAATTTTGATATAATGTAAAATAAAGGTAAATGTAACAAAAATTTGCATTATATTTGCTAATGAAAAAGCAAACACCGCGCTTCTCCTTAAAATAAGTACATCACGCTTTAGAGAAAACAGTCGATTAGAAATTGTCAAATTAAGAATTGCAGAACTGTTGCAGGATTTAATCTTAGAGTCCTATTATTATTTTGCACGGAAAATTTTAATTTATATATATATATATATTAGATACCAATTTGGTCATGGCCATTATCAGAACTACGTACGTAAATGGTAAATTTATATTTTTTTTCTTCCTAGTAAAAAAATAATTAAGGGAAATTTTGTTTCAGTGCAATTTTACACGTTTTTCCGATAATAAAAAATATCTTTCTATATGTTTTAATCAATTCTGAAAATTAATAAAATAAAAGTGTATGATATATTAATTAGTCAAATAATATGTTTTGAATTTAGCAGTATTTTTCAAATTGTATTTAAAATTTGTTTAAAAAATTCTGAAGCAAATTGATACCTGTGTTTTAATGTTAAAATCCCAGCAAGTATGTTAAAATACTTACCTGAAGTTAAAATTATTCCAAAAAAAGTTTGTGTTGAAGTTGACCAAAGATGTCGTTCATCTGAATTAGTTCGTAAATCATTTAATATATATACCGATAAGTTCATGATATTAATACACGATATTAAGTGAGTGGACCGAAAAAGCCACTTCTATTAATTTAAACCGGATATAACGAATCGATTTCATAATAAAAGATGTGTACTTATTAAGGTCTGTATTTATTTACGGTGTCAATTTACCCTAGAACTACAATAAAATTTTTATTAATAATCATTTCAAGCTCATTGAAATCGTGACTATGAACGTTGTACGAGCTATCTAATAGATGGTTGGTCAACTTCAAATTAAAAATATCTAAAAAAAAAAAAAGTTAAGTAATACATATACCTTGCATTGGTTGCATTATAAATATTGCAAACTTTTTTGTTTTTAGTGTTTTTTTTTTTTGTTCGACAGATATTTCACATATACATGTATTTCCGAAAATGTAGTTAATAGGTACCTTAAATTTAGTCAAAAGTCACCTCAAATGTAGTTAATAACTACAGAAATATAGTCAAAGCTATCAAAATGTAGTTAACGGTCATAAAAATGTAGTTAATAGCTACCGAAAATGTAGTTAATGGCTACCAAAAATGTAGTTAATGGCTACCAAAAATGCAGTTAATAGTTACAGAGACAGGAGGTGCTTATTCTTCAGAAGCACCTGTTCTCATATACTTTGTGCAAGCTTACGTGTGAAAGCCAGACTTTGTTTATGGGTTTGGGACTTGGACATGAACTGTTATGTTTGTGTTAGATTAATCTATGTGTCTGCAAATTAATTGGTTCAGTTAACCAAGATTGAAAACGTTGGCAAGAATTTCAGCTGAACCAAACAATAATGCCCAATCTAACTCGGCAAGTAATATTAACAACGATGACGATGATGATGTTGATGATGATAATGATGATGATAGATGTCGTGTTTATTATTATTAGGAAATGTCGTTTTTGATGTTGAGGTGTCTTTAATCAAGGACAAGTCTAAAGTACCTGATAAAGTGACAGCGTTAAACCTTATGTGTACATACTCACCGTCGGTCTTTTTTAACAGCAACCAATCAATATCATTTTCACTTTACCATGCGTATGTCAAATCTTAATACATAATTTTAATATCGTCATAGTAAGTTCTTTTCACAAGAGAGTACATTCTTCTAATTGTTATTTACTTACTCAAGTTTTTGTTTTATTTTGTTTTGTTAGTTTGTTTGTTTATTTTTATTTTAATGGATTTATTTATTTATTTATTAAATTATTTATTGAAATATTAAATCTATCAAGAGCCAAAGAAATTTCTTGTAAAATCCATGTATCAGGAAAAAAATTACCTTAGGTTTTAAAATAAAATTCGTCTCAAAATTTTGAAATATTAAATAAAATGGATGTCTGCAATTGATGAAAGCAACGATTTTATAAAACAATTTCCCGTTCTCTTTGTGTATTTTTGTTTGTTTATAATGTGTAATTTTTCAAAAAGTGAATTGAAAAAATTCTGAGACTTTCCGGATGCCTGTAGTGACCATTAATAAAACCGTCATGTCAATGATGTATGGGAAAGGGTAAATAAAACAGGATCTTATATCTAATTCTAATATATTGTATTTATTTTTATAAATATAGATTTATAGAGAAGCTATTTTACTCAAAACGCGCATATTTCAAGGCACGTGATAATCGCCAAAACGCGCATATTTCAAGGCACGTGATAATCGCCAAAAGGCGCATATTTCAAGGCACGTGATAATTGACGGATGTGCAAATAGCTCTACTCGCTTACTGCATACAGGTTTTGGAGGAAATGCTATTAAAAGCCTATAGAAAGAACCACTAGGTAGAATTAGTTATAGCAAGATGAAGCTGATCCTAAAATTGAGATTGCAGTTGCAATATGATTAAACTTAATACAATAAGAGACATATGCAAATTTGTCGACTAGCCGTTCTCTACATTGAAAAAGAATGGCAACTTTTATTACATGTAAATATATCAACATTTGACAAAAATAGAGTAATCGATTACGAGTTTGAGGTCGAGATGGGGAAATTCCGATCGAGTGGTCAGATTTTCCATCTCAAACGAGGCAAATTCTCGGCCGAGTAATTGATCATTTTTCTTGAATATAATTTTCTATAAAAATAAAAAAAAAAACGAAATCACCACTATTACGATGCAAGATTTTGCTAGCAGCTGAATACAAGACACGGAACTATAACAAATAACGTTCCACTCACAGCAGAATGTGAGCCCTTGCGACAAAACAAAACAACGATTATATATATATATATATATACATATACGTCGTTTAGTTAAAAATAATTTTATTCATCCTAAAATGGTCTTTTTTGTCGTTTTCATATAATTTTTCCAAAAAATTATGACCCTTGCCAATTGAAAAAATGTAGTTCCCGTTCAACTGAGATAGGCTACATGTGCGCACGCGGGGTTCGATATGGAAAAAAGTACCGCCAATTAAGTGAGATAAATCTGTCATATATGCGGGAGATATGTTTATATAGTGTATGTTGTTGATATGTTGTTTAATATCGCATCAACAGTCTCACTGATGTTTGCCACAAGAGCAAGTCTTTTTAATCTCCAAGGATTAATCGATGAACAAATCCGTATATGCATGAGAGGTACAAATCCGTATATGCGTGAGAGGTACAAGTGCGTATTGTAATCTGCCGTGTGGTAGCGCGCAGTTAGGGTGAATTTTTGTTAAAAGTGCTAACTCACCGAATCGGTAGAAGAATACAACATTGTCTCGGCAACAGGTGAAACATTCGATACTTTGTCCTCTCAATACCCAGCACTAGACGAAGATGCAGTCTCTCAAATAAAAAAAAATTATAAGATCCGGCGGGGTTTGAATCCCCTCCGACGTTAAGTCGGAGGCGGAAGCAATACCGTTGATATTGAAATGTAGGCCATTATAAACTTGTTTAATTAACACTCAGCTTTTATTTGATAAAACAACTCTTATTTCAGATTTCTAAACACACACTCATGCTTAGCGCATTTTATCTGGTATATCCATAAGTACATACCTATTTAATCAATATATTTCACTTTCAAAATTTGCTCTACAAATACCTTACCCCCCCCCCCCCCCAAAAAAAAAAATAAAAAAAAATAAAAAAAAAAAAAATAAAAATAAAAAAAAATAAATAAAAAAAGCAGCAACAACAACAAAATCATTATACCTAAATATCTTTTGTTTTTACGTTAGAACATGCACGTGATAATGCTTTGCACGACAATTTAAATTTAAGCAACCTATCTTACATCCCTCTGAAATACACACGAAAAATAAAAGGACACTTAAATTCTAATTCTTAAGAACAAAAACGTAAAAAATAGAGTTGTATGTACTTATGGATTTATTTGAATTGCACTTGATATTGTTGATAAGAATATTGTCTCCATATCTATAGCCACTGCGGTAGCTCAGTTGGTAGAGTTCTCGCTACGTAAGTAAAAGGTCGTGGGGTCGAACCCGGCCGGGTCTGACCCAAGACTTGACAGAGGGTAGTGACTATTCTTGCGCCAAGCACTCGGCATTACAAAATAAAAGTCGCGGTTCTTTCGGATGGGAACTTAAAATAAACGAGACCCGTGTCATGGCAGGCGTGGCACGTTAAAGAACCCTGCTGTATAATGCCATCAAGGCATCGCACAGGCAAAATTTCTGCACTTTTGCCTGGCGACGTCTCGATACATTTATCCCAAATATGACATCACAAAGTTGTTATTTGTTTTTAATTTTCAATTTTTATTGAATATAATTAGCTAGACAGGTGGTGCTTACACTTCCGGAGGACCCAGCCTTGCATTCAAGTTTTAATCTTAAACTTTGCTTTAGGAATTGTTAATTGAAAAATTTTTGTATTTGATTTTTTATTTTTTTTTTTTTAAATTTCAGTGAAAAAAAAAAAATAAAAATCAGTGACAAATCCAAAAGTGCATGACTCAGTGTCCTAAAACGGGAGTTAAAGGTTGGTTAAAAATGACACCGACGTCACCAATTCGTGTATCGAATCTGAAGACATTTACAATAAACCAAACCGGTGTAGTGCAACGCATAATTAAATCTTCGTAATTAAATCAGATTTATTTTTAACATGATGTTCAAAAGCATGAATCGAATAGATATTTATAATTAAAATGTGTAAACTTGTTACAATAATGAGGAAATAGTTGTAGCTTCGTGTCCTATATAGGTGCAATTTTTTACTTATCACTATAAAAAGCGTGACACAACTTTTTAGATTTTTAAATGAAGATAACACAAAAAGAGTGGCGTATACAATTAATATAATTATTTGGTAAGGCCAGTTCAATCGTATCAACCAACACATTAGATCTTTTATTTGAAATTAATGCGATATTAAAGTACAGGTATTCACTACCGCAATATTAACATGTTTTTTGTTTTCATTAATACTGACTGATCTGATTTTTTATACGTTAAGTTTGATTTCTCTTTTGTAGATTGGGGCCTCGGTGACCGAGTGGACTAAAGCGCTCGCCTACGGATCACAGTAACTCTCACCGCCTGGGTTCGAATCCCACTCGGGACAGATCCTAGTGTGAGAAAATTTGTCAGTTCGCTTGCCGAAGGACGATAGTTTTTCCGGGAACTCAAGTTTTCTCCACCTATCCCAAACCTGACCGCCTCGAAATAAGCGAAAGAATCATGACTGGGGCGTAAAACACAATTACTCCACTCCACTCTTTGTTAGATTAACACTACGGAAGCTCAGTTGGTTGAGTGCTCGCTTCGGTGGGAGGTTGAAGATTTGAATTCCGGCCTAGTCTGACCAAGACTTTAATATTGATAGTGACTGTTCTTTCGCTTAGCACTCGGCATTTCGAAATGAAAGTCGCGGGGCCCTTCAGAGGAGACCTTAAAAACGTGGCACGTCAAAAACGTTCCCTGCATATTGCCATTAACGCACTGCAAAGGTTAAAAATTATAGCACTTTACCTATAGCTGGTTACGTCTCGATATAAGTGAAATATTCTTAACTAGGACGTTAAACACCATTAAATCTATCAATCAATCTTCGATAGATGCTTGTCGTCGTTCCATCGTTCTGTGATCGTTCGTTTAAAACCGAAAACAGAAAATTATGTTCATGTAAGATCAACAAATATCATTTAAACGCGTTATCCTGGAAATAAGCGTGATTGAAATGAATAAATAAATAAATATTTTACAAATAAAAACCTGTCTAAATCTAGCCCGTTTTAGATGGTCATGCGAGTGAAAGTTTCATTTTATTTTAAATTCCTAATATCGTTATCTACATTACACTCTAACTTTTCAAACATTATGAATAAAACACACAGACATAATTTCAATTGAATTTGCTTTGGTTTGGTTCAACTGTTTTTAATACAAACTAATTCAGTTTCTGTTTTCTTACAGTGGCAACACGCACTTGGTAGAAATATTAAATATCTTGATTCAATAAACAAATTATAAATTGAAATAATAAGCAATTTTACTTGTTTTGATGTTCAGCATTTATTTAAAATCTAAACAGTCTGAACAGTTGAACAATTGTTATCGCGTTTAAGACGACAGCTGTATGTTTCACAAAAACTTATTGTGCAACAAACGTTTCACCTTAAACGTGTAGACGAAGAAAGTTTGGTAAAGTGACACTATTTCATTTTCTCTTGTTCTTAAATGAGTTTACATACAGTGTTCTCAATTCAAAGAATATGCAAGGTATTTATTTATTTATTTATTTATTTACATGTATTTATTTATTTATTTGTTGAAAATATAATGAAAACTAAAAATCTGATAAAATTATTTTTATTTAAAACTGAAGAATTGAAATTTTTCATTCTTACGGTTCAGTGAATGAATGCATTATACAGTGTTTTATAAATACAACTTTTAACAACTACATTCAATGCATTTGATCAGCAAAACACAAATAAAAATACATAATGCGAAAATTATGTACGGCCTGGATTTAAAACGAAGTTAAGATTTTTTTTTTGTATTTTTTACATTCTTTATAAAAAAGGATCACGCGATCGATTATCAAACAAAGTATTTTGCTATAATGATGATTACCTATGAAGGCATTACTTTTTAGGAACATGCAAAAATGAAATTATTCCTACCAAACTTTAAAAATTGTTGTAATCCAATAGAAATTTTAGTGTTAAAATAACAAACTGTTTTTTAAAATAATCAATATTTTAACTTGTTCGTTTACTGTATAAACGAATTAAAAAAATGAATTTTAGGATATTTAGAAAAAAAAAAAAAAAAAAAAAAAAAAAAAAAAAAAAAAAAAAAAACTATTTCATTATCTAGTAAAGATATAAAAACAATTTGCAAAGTCTAAAAATCAAATATTTAGAATGATTAGATTAAATGAAACAAGATGCGTGTGTAAATTTTGATGTGCCATATGTGCATATTACAGAAATTCATTCTTCATCAGTGACACTAGGGGCCGAAAATGTTGATAGATAAGAAATAAGTTTTGAAAATATGAAAATTAATTAATCCAAAGTTCAATAGTAAAATTAATATTCATCTATGAAAGATTATTGTTGATGTTGTGAACTATATATTCTATACACGTCGTCATAGAAAATATATACAATTTCTGCTATATGTATTTGGCTGTGGTTTAAAATGTAAAATTAAAAAAAAAAAAAAAAAAAAAAAAAAAAAAAAAAAAATTGAGTATGTGTTAGTTGTAAATACTTTTGATTCAATAATTTTCAAATGTTGTGAGTATCTGTTTATGTAACAACTGTTTCGACCCCAATATCACTGATGGGAAGTGGATCTTCAAAATGTGCACTTTAAAAATGTACTTTTATTGGATATATTGTAAATGTCAGCAAATAAAACTTCTGAGTTATTATTGAACAGATATATTATGTTTTGTCTAAGCGTCACTTAACAAAGCAATGAACTATTAATTATACTGTTGTTGACTGAAATAAACATTTATTGATCAGTACGTATATGTACGAACACAGGTAAAGCAAATAAAACCTTTTTTCCGTGACAGAAGACTATAAGCCTCTCGGCAAGCCTCGTCTCTGACTGAAATATTCAAACCCTTGGGTGAAAACTTGAAGAAAAAGTTATTTATTATAAAATCTGAGTATTAACATTTGAAACGCATTTAAAATTTCTAAATTTTGGAAGTCCGGCTGTCATTTTCCCGCGATATGACGTCATTTACTCAAAGGATGACATCATGTGATTGTCACGTAACTGTGACTTCAAGCCCATGTGAGATACACATTTCTCACATAGAGGAAAACCCTATCTCACATGAGCAGATATGGAAGAAAGACAATTTCTTTATTCAAAATATTGCCAGACAGATAAAAAGTTAAAAAGTTTAGGCCTTGAATTAATCGATTTTTGGGCTTGAAAAAAATTTTTTAAGGGCTTGAAAAAAATCGATGTAAGGGCTGAAAAAAATGTTAAGGGTTTGAAAAAAAAAACCGATATTGGGGCTCGAAAAAAAAATCAATTTTAGGGTTTTTAAGAAATCAATTTATCAATAGTAATGCAACTGATAACATGTACTTGGCAATTGGAAACCGAAAAACCATATCAGGCAACGAAATTATAAAACAAACAAGACATTATAAGAAAAATAAATTTTTAGTGGAATCACTGAATAACCAATCCATCTAGTGGGGGGGGGGGGGCATATCGATATAAAATGTAATCCGTAAATGATTTCTTGCAGAAATGTCAGTGTACAATATATATATATATATATTTAATTTTATGTGTCATATGTGAACATTTCGGAAATTCATTTCCCATCAGTGGTTTTAGCGGCCGAAAAAGTTGATAGATAAAAAGAAAATCCAAACTAAATATATCCAAAGTTCTAAAATAATGGAATCAAAATCCAGCTTAGAAATGCTTTGCATGATAGAACAACCCGCAGTCTTAAATAAATTTCAATAATTAAGATGACTGAAAATTTTGCCACAAGCTACATTTTATGCCAGCACGAAGTACTGCCTATTGAGATAAAGATATCCTTCGGGGAGGTTATATATATAATACTAAAAACACATCATGTTTTATTGTTTTGTCTGCATCTAAATATAAATTCGGTTTTTTATGTATATCTGTGTATTATACCTACGTTTACTTATGTAAGAAAATCGGGTTTGCTTCAAAGTCTCTCAGTTAAATTGCTTAGCTTTTTTGAACTAGTGAGAAGTATTCAACAATATATCATAACAAGCATGTTTTTACAGAAAAATCCTTAAGAGCCATCGAAATTGTGAGCAAGCTTGATATCCGACTTGTTGAAATTAAAAATCAATATTGATAAAATTATTTTCAGTGGTTACAGCATTATACATTGTATGGTTGTTAAGTACGTTAGTGGCAGCAGGTAAATACGACTTTATAATTACATTAAGATGAGGTTTCCTCAATATGTCTCTTACATCAGATTTAAGGCATGAAGCAAAAATGATAACACATAGTTGAAACGCTAATGTTTAGTACGTTAGTGGCAGCAGGTAAATACGACTTTATAATTACATTAAGATGAGGTTTCCTCAATATGTCTCTTACATCAGATTTAAGGCATGAAGCAAAAACAATAACACATAGCTGAAACGCTTATGAACTGTCAACGAGTTTGAAGTACTGACATAAGGTGTAGCAAAAACGATAACACATAGTTGAAACGCTAATGTTTAGTACGTTTAGAACTGTCAACGAGTTTGAAGTACTGACATAAGGTGTAGTTATGTTTCTATTAAAGGACCAATACAATTCCATTAATGTAAAACCATTGGAAAACAAGTTGTCAGTTTAGTTAATGAATATAGATAACTGAACTTCACAATGTAATAACTAAGTTGATTTAATTATTAGAGTTAATTCATTCATAGAGAAAATACTCGACAAATATGCACATTGGTTTAATTGCTTAAAGCCCCAGTCACTTATACCTAGCGGTCATTTCAGGAATGTTTGCAAAAACCAGATTACTTGAACATAATATCGAACCGCATTAAACGAACTTTGTATACAACGAATGAGCGAGATTCGATTCTAGGCGATAACAGGCACTTCTATTCGTCAGCGTGCACTTTAAAACAGGTAGCCACCGAAGACTCTTAAAACTGCCGACATTGACATTAAAAGTGTGTAAATCAACTGTTCTAAGAAAAACTTACTCACATGGGTTCTTGCTTTTTTTTACATTATATTGTATAATTAAAACTATTTTTTTGTTTTTAAAGCATATGGAACATTATGCTACAATTGCAAAAACATAGCTTACCCACAGGTTTGCGATACAATAACAACATGCGGACCACATGAGGTATTTTTATTTCTTAAGTTGCAAAGTGATATAAAGTGAATCCTTAGTAAGTGGTTAAATTTTTCTTTATTTATGTATTGATGTTTTAATTGATCATCATAAAATAATAAGTTTTTCACATGAATTGAAATACAATTTGATATTAATTTTTTTTTAATTATTTGTGATGAAGTAACTAATTTCTATGTAAAATAGATCCGGTTTCGTTATTAAAATATAGAAGTATTATATGATTTGTAAAAAAGTACCAATTTATTTTACAAACTGTCTTAGACATCTTTAAATTTTATGGAAATGTTATCTTAACTATGTCTTCTTTTGATCTTTGACATGCAATGTTAAGATCATTCGTACTCCTCGTTCTTAAAGTACTTTCAGTACTTTGATTTTGAATATATATTTTTTTATCGGTTGATATGTAGTTAACGTGAACGTTTCTTATTATGTTCTTTACAAACTATGAATCCTTTTAAATACTATTTTTTTAAACCTTATTTAATTCGAGATTTATCTCCGTTTGACACATTTGCCCAGTACGTTAAACACCGTAACTCAACTCAACTCACCCATTGCCCAACATATTAATGACAAAATTAAATGAAATTTGTACTTTTTACCCAATAATATATTGTATTTTACAGGCTTGCTATGTGGATCGTTTTGTTTCTAATGTGGGTGTAATCTCATTTGATTCTGGATGTAAACAATTTAACCAGGTAGAACAGTTTAATATGGCTAATTTTAAGTGTTTATTGCTTTGCTTTTTGATCATTGTTTGTATATATGTGAGTTAGAGATTAATACTAGTGTTCCTTATATTATATGTCATAATAGTTAATGTGATTGAGAGCGGAAAGTCAGGGGTTCGAACCCCGCCCTAGTCATACAAAAACTTCAAAATTTGAATTTCTACTTTCTTGACTAGTTTACCAAGTGTCAGGTTATGTGACTGGAAGAGTAGTTTGTTTGCTGCGGCGTATTTATTCAGTGAGATGACACCTTTACAGAAAGTTAAAAGAGCACTTGTACAAGGCAGACCGTAATTAACACTCGCAAATCTCACGCATAGAGGAACTTCTACTTAGATTAAATTTTCAAGATAAAAAGCCCCACTGTCGTCAAAGATAAATGAAAAATGTACAAGACAGACTGCAATTAACACTCGCATATCTCACGCATAAGGGAACTTCTACTTAGATTAAATTTTCAAGATAAAAAGCCCCACTGTCGTCAAAGATAAATGAAAAATGTACAAGACAGACTGCAATTAACACTCGCATATCTCACGCATAAGGGAACTTCTACTTAGATTAAAATTTCAAGATAAAAAGCCCCACTGTCGTCAAAGATAAATGAAAAATGTACAAGACAGACTGCAATTAACACTCGCATATCTCACGCATAGAGGAACTTCTACTTAGATTAAAATTTCAAGATAAAAAGCCCCACTGCCGTCAAAGATAAATGAAAAAATGCTTATGATACCTTAAATAATATTTCAATCGATCAATCTTTATATATCGGGCTTAATCAACAAATTAACTCCGTATTTATAGAAGCAATATGTTGTTTTCAATTAACAAGTGTGTGGTTTAAATCCATGTTAAGACCTTTACTTTGCATACTGACCCAAAACTCTCAATCGGTGTCCACTAAACTACGAAATGTGTCAATGCCAATTTTTAAGACATTACACAGTTAAAATTAAATATACTAGTATTTATATTGAGAATCTTGAGAATTAATCCTTACACAAGTTTCTCAAGTGAGTCTGCAAGTTCTTCAGATCTTTATAGTACTAGTGCGAACGTATGCTAGTACATTTTATCGCACTTGTGGTCGACCGGATTCGAACCCTTGACAGCTTGGCGCATTGAAATAAATGGCTAAAGCCTTAATCACTCAGCCTCCGCGGTTTCATACATTGACCGCAATTGGATGCCTCCCGAGAAACTAAGGTCAACACTGGTTTTAATATTTTGAGTAATGGAAAAAAATGTTAAGTGAATGGATGAATTCATATTATTATGAGAAAGTAAAACAAAATGTTTAGTGATTCAACCAAGATAAGAAATTTTTTAAAATAAAATAAAACATAATATAAAAAATTATGATCAATTTAAAAGAAATTAAAATGGTAATTTATACTATTAATATATATGATTTTAATACAAAATAAAGAAAAAATCTTTTATGTACTAAACAGTTTTTGTCTGAAACAATTTCCTCAGGATCATAAGTTCATATAAATTTGTAGCTTAAAAAAAACTTATTCTCATTCTTATAAAAAATAATTATCATTAAGTTCGTAATGAGTAATTATAAAATTCTACTTCTTCTTTTAAAAAGATTGTTTTAAAAGAACGTTTATTAAATGTTTATTTATCTACCGTCTTTTTTTCGAAAAGCCATAAAAATCAATTTGACGTTTTAACAAAAATTTTACGTTTTTAATAATGAAATTGAAAAAAAAATGTCTGCCTTTTTAAACCTGTTTCAATTATTTCAATATTTCAGACATGTAGTGACAGAATAGGGAAGCGGAGTATCTATCCAGACTGTTCGGAATGTTGCAATGAAGATTTCTGCAATAAAAATCTTTGTAGTACAAAGGAACGTAAGTGAGAAAAGAGAAGACTGGGGAAAATGTGTTTGACGGTCAAGTCAAGATTCTTTAACTTATATCGATGAGATCGGTTTTTGAGTTGGTGAATGAAAACCATAGGACCAGACAAAACCATTACATTCTACAAACGAACTGACAAACTTTCTTACACGAGGAAATGTCCGAGCGGGGTTCGAACTTCGGATGTAATAGGCACTGTGATCTATAAGCGCGTTTTAGGCCACTTGAGTACCAAGATTCCAAGTGAGAAAAGAGATTATCATGCAATGATTTAATCGCAGTGGTGGCAATATGGAGTAAAACTATGATAAATAGCCACCATTTATTTTGTTAAATCATGTTTAGGCATAATAAGAATTTGTCGACACATTAAGGCGACAAACAAGTATGAAAAGTAGGCCATTGTATAGCAAGCGATGAAATAAGTGGTTACTGCTCTTTAATGGTCAAGACAAGCATTTATTCACAGAGCTGATCCAAAGTCTTAATCCTTTAAATTAACATATGAATAATTTTTGTATAAAGCATATTAAGAGGAATACATAAAATAAAAATATGTCAAGGTTGCAAATATGCACCTTCTTTATAAACACAAGTGTCACTGTCTTTTAACCTATAAAAAGCCTGTTTTCTTTTTACGAGTACAATTGATAAAGCGTTCTCGTAAAAATGCGTGTTAGAAACAAGGTTTGAACACTTATAAATAAGAAAAAAAGATTAATCAATAGTCGAAAAAGATAGTAGCGTAATGCGTCATATGAAATGCTTATTTATGGAGCACCAGTAAGAAAATAAGTAAGATATATAATTGAAACTCTAATACTACTATAACCTTATTTCTGTTGATATATACATACTTCAGAGAAGAATTTGGACCAATTGACGCTAATATGCGATTGACTTTTATTATTTTGTCTTGATAAACTACTATAAGCTTGTTTTGTAATATTTTCGTTGCTTTGGACCGACTGACTGTGGTCAGTTACATGTTTTTCATTTCAAATATAATTGATATTTTTATAAATATATATTGAAGTGTATTTGTTCATATACTGTATCATTTTGACATTTAGTAAAACCTTTAAAACGCTGTCTTCAATGCACTGGTGTTATAAAACCAAATGACTGCACGAAAGTGACTGCTTGTTCTGATGACCAGGTAGGCTTCAATATTACCTTTATTTTATTAAAACAATTATCAATCCATTTTTTTAATAATAGAACCCTTGTATTTCCTAAAATATGAATGTCTTTAATGATAAGGTATTTTGTAAGAACAGATTTCTTTTAATTGTATGAAAGTATTGTCTCGAACAATTTTTGTATGGTATCGGGGTTGTCGTTTTGCTTATTAACATCAGGTAAATATCCTAAATAGTATCATGGTATTTTCTAAAATAAATTTCTTTCAAATTATCAAGGTATTTTCTCAGAACAAATAACATTAATAGAATGTTTTGTATTTTCTAAGAACAATTTTATGGTATAATGATGTTTTTCTAAAAACAAACTGCCTTTGATATTATCAGGGCAATTTTTTTTAACAAATCAAGGTTTTTTTCCCAAGTAAATACCTTGATATATTAAGGAACATTGTTCATCATTCAGGTCATTGTTCTCGAAAATATCTTGATACATTATTTCTATCAAACATCTTGAATTTTCTTTAATTTTTTAAGATATTTTCTAAACCTTTTTTCTAACTATATCGAATATATACACGTAGAAAAATTGTATTTTCGCAGACCCAATATTTATATAGCGTCATCGTTTCGTAGAAAATTTTCTTAATAGTATCATGACTTTTTTATAAGAACAATTTTTTAATGGTAAATATATTTTTTCAAGGAATTTTAATGGAATTATGATGATTTCTAAGAACAAATTGTTCTTTTTAAGCAAGCAATTATTTTTTCTTAAAGAAATTATGAAACCAGCAGTTACAAAACTGCAGACAATAATGTGATAACTATGCAATACGCTAATCTTTAAATGTATTTGTATTACGTTATATAGTTAAGGGAATATGCATTGAGTTGCCTTATTTTTTGGAAGTGACTTCTAAAATTGGATCTTGGTTTCGATCATTATATAAGCTGGAGTTAAGAAGACCCACAAAGTCTGGAAAATTAACATATGGTTCAAACAGCCGACAGACTAGCTACGGGGCCTCAAAATGCGTTGATTCAATCATGAAATCATCAATTCTAGCATGAGAAGATTTTTGATGCAGATTTTTGATCATTTTCAATTAGTTACTAATCTTTCTGCTTAAGTATCCAAGGACCGAGCTCCTTCGTTATATAAATTAATGCGAGTAGAAAAAATATATTTGATTTCACATTGTTTTACCAATTATAGAAGTGGTAATGATTTTAATATATTTTTATAGTTGTGTCACACACAGGAGACGGAACAATTTGGAATAAACTTGTTTAGTCTTGGCTGCTTGTCAAAAAGGGTAAGTATTTTGTCATGTGGTTTTTATGGTATAAATTTTGGTATTAAAAATTTATTGGATACTTAAGCTTTGAAAAAAACCCATAGCCTCTATGAAATTCCTGCTGCGGTTTCAAACACAAAAATGTAGATATTATTAGATTTTGACATATATCTAGCTTAAATTCTGATGATGTAAAAGTAAATATATACAGAAAAATTTCGATCGCTCGAACGTCGTTACCTCGAATACCGCGGTTAACTCGTAGTCATATGTTGGTCCCGACCAATTTCCAATAATACTCTATGTAAATAAATCTCGACGGCTTGAACTTCGTTGACTGGAGTTCCCCCGCTCTCTCGAACAATAAATATTTTTCAAAAGTATAAAATTAGTGAAAATTCAACTTCTTTCACTCGAATACATTTTTTGTCAGAACGACATGTGGTCCGCGTCATTGTACACAAAACACAAGCTGAAGACATATTACAGATTTCATCGAAAGTAATAGAGCGGAACGAAACAATTAGTCTAGACAGTTACCTAACATTAATGAACTAATCAATTATTAATTAACCTAATGAGAGGGTGTCGACATACTCAGTTCTTTAAGCTCAGTTTGTAGAGTGCTCGCTCCGTAAGTGGAAGGTCGTTGGTTCGAACCCAGGCCGGGTCTGACCCAAGACTTGAAAGTGGGTAGTGACTGTTCTTTCGCCAAGCACTCGGCATTACGAAATGAAAGTCACGGTTCTTTCGGATGGGAACTTAAAATAAACGAGGTCCCGTGTCATGGCAGGCACGGCACGATAAAGAACCCTGCTGTATAATGCCATCAGCGCAACGCACAGGCAAAATTTCTGCACTTTCGCCTGTAGCTGGCGACGTCTCGATATAAGTGAAATATTCTTGACTGGGACGTTAAACACCATTACTCAACTCTCTCAAATGAATCTTGTATTTTAAATTGGGACATTTAATTGTCTTAGAGTTTTAAAAATCTTTCGTGATTAATAATGAAATTTTAATTTGGACATGTGCTTGTTTGACCTTTTAGTTTATTAACATGTATAACAAATTTAAAGATTCTTTTGCCGTCGATAAACTTGGGAACCTGAACCTCCGATCATATCTCGATGTTCGATCGCTCGAACCTCCCGATGGCTCGAATATTTAATCGAAGTCCATTGGATTTCGAACCATCGAAGTTCTACTGTTATACATAAAAACAAGCCGTGCGATGTATCTTTAATGCAATAAATTAAAGATTGAAGGTATTCCTCCTTTTTGTTTATGGAAAGCCTCAGAGGTATAGTGGCCTTTAGGACCTAGGTTCGAATTACGTACCTCCTAGCGTGAGGGTTTGTTAGTTCACTTGGCAAAGGTCTGTTGATATCTTCGGACACCCTGGTTTTGTAATCATTTAAGAGGTGTTCCAAGTTGTTCAAAACGTGTAAACACGCCTCGATTACAGAAAGTACACGTATACAGTTTGGATAGCAATGAACACCGTTACCTCATGAGAAATTTATCACATAAAATTATTGCTGTTAATATGTTAATTAATTTTAGGAGTGTTCTATGGAACCTATTTTTGGTCGCCGAAAGCGTACAGACAAATGTCATCAGTGCTGCAACAGCGAAAATTGCAATAGAAATCTTTGTTTAATAAAAAATATAACTGTTCCCACCATAATGCAAACAAGTCCAATGGTGATACCAACAACAAGCCAATCATCATTTCCAAAAGGTTTGTGTATGATTAGGCCATGGGGTAATGGTCTATAAAAGATTCAAAAGCCAAACCTACTTGATTCAATATGCTTACTTAAATATGTTAAAAATAACTAATATAAATTTTCATTGATATTTTCTGTTAAGTATTTTCGTATTGGAGGAGTGGTCTAAAGCGATCATTTACAGACCATAGCAACTCCCATGCCTAGGTTTGAATCCGGTTTAGGCAAATCATTGTGCCAGAAAGTTTGTGGACCTGCCGAAGATCGGCGGTTTTCTTCAGACACTCTAGTTTCCTCCACCAATCCCAGAATTGACCGCCTTTATGTAAAGAAAAGAATCTTGATTTGAGCATTAACTGAACACAAAACTCAGTCCACAAAAGCAAAAGAAAAATCTAGAAATTTTTTTTTTTAAGTCTAGGTTATACCTAGCTGAAAATGCAAAAAAAAAAGCTTTTTTCTTATTTTTCATCATACAAGTAGTTTTGTTTTCAATGGTTGGACAGATAATGCCCATATGCTCTCTATGACAAAATAATTGTAAAATAAATACGATGGATATGACTCTTCAATGTTTTATATCTGTGCCACAGGTAATTTTTTATTATGATAATAATAATTGTAATGAATACAGAATTTAAAAGCATAAAGATTTAACGCTTTTGGTTATATATCTAATATATGAATACCGTTCCTCCAGTTAATCTTCAAAAGACTTTAGGTAACGTGTGAAACGTAAATATTGTTGAAAATACTGCAAATTTATTACAGTGGTTCTGTTACAAATTATAAATACAAAAACTTAAGATGTGAAATGTTAAAAAGTTAAAAATAATAACAATGAAACGTAAAGCTTTTGTGCTTTTTTATTTGTGCAGATTGTTTTGAAATTTATGAGAACAATGTAAGACACGATGGAATATATCGAATATCGCCCGATGGTAATACTACTATCGACGTTTTCTGTGATATGGCCAGTGGCGGCTGGACTTTGATTCAACGACGTATCAATGGGGATGTTAATTTTAACCGTGGCTGGACTGATTACGTTAACGCCTTCGGTACTTTATCGGGCGATTTCTGGCTTGGCTTAAAAAACATTCATCTTTTGACTAATCCACCCGTACAAGTAATGATTGAAGGAATAACTAGGGATACCAATGAAACTGTATGGGAGCGATTTAGAAATTTTACTGTTAGTAACGCTGCATCAAATTTTACACTCTACGTAGATAAAACTGGGACGTATAACAAAGCAGCTATTCAACGTTCGTATCAGTCATCCGGCGGATTGGGAAATCACAATGGTTTTCCGTTTAGCACATTTGACCATCAAAGTAGATATCACTGTGGTGCTTATTACGACAATGCCGGTTGGTGGTATGCAAACTGTTGGTATATTTTGATTAACAACAAATACATACATATGAATCTTAATTCTGGCCTTCAAATCGGCAATATCAGAGACAGTAAAATGAAAATAATTAGATAAAAGTCGCCGAAAGCGTTCATAAATAATAATTTTGTGATCATCATAATCGCATTCATTTTTCAAAACATTCCTTCTTGTTTTATTTATTTATTTATTATTTATTTATTTTTTGAATAGAAGAAAAAACCATGCAGGTACGACAGACAGAACAGCGAAGACCTACTTTTTACATTTCTTTTCAAATAAGTTTTTTTTTTGTTTTAAAACATATGTTGTAAACATATGTAAGTATTGACACTGACGTTATAGCGTTAAAAAAAGTTTAAGCAACTTTAACTTCATCTGGTTTGGTTTATGTGTCATATTTGTCATGATGTATTTATACAATATCACATTTCAAAGCACATTTACAAACTTTACCCTGTAAGTGAACAAGTATTTAGAATATTTTTAAAAAGCCTTGATAAGCCTTTGCTTAAATGGATATCACAAATAATTATGCAATTTGTGACTTTATGCATATCTATACATTCAGAATTACAAATGTCTTTCCAGTATTTCTGATGAAAAATTATTAACTGCTGTGGAATATCAGCAATAGTCAGAAAAAATATGGAATTCAAATTCACTTACAGATTTTATTGCTCATTTTTTATTTTTGTCTGGGCACTCTGGTTTCCTCTACCATTCAAGAACTGGCCGCCACAAAATAAGTGAAAGAATCTTGACCTGGGCGTGAATTACCATTACTCCACTCAACCTGTTATATACATTTAGTCCGACGACTTTTGATGTGTTATAAGCATGTCTACTTAGAATTTTGATTCCCAAAACCCCCACTTCTGACCTTAATCCTAATCCAAGCGTTGTTTTAACCACTATAATGGTTTTCAAAAAAAAAAATCTTCTGCCACTGACCATGCCTTTTCTTTTTGCTGTGTTGATACATTTTTTTTTTTGCTGTTATTTTGAATTGTCATAAATTTTGAGTTTTTTCTTAGCATTGTGTATCTTATACTTGGCAGGCGAGAAACGTGTCGCATGGCAATGTTATTTCCCTTTTTCCAACTTGCATATTGATCCCATTGAACACAAGGATATTAATAGTAGCAGGTGATAAATATAATTTTTTTGGGGTATTTTTTGAAACGGAAATGGGGATTCAGAATTTTTTTTTTGGTTTTGAATTGAAATGTTTAACCAAGCTGCTTGCACTCAAACGTTTATTGCTTAAATGACTATCATATTATCATATAATAAGATAAACTACAAATATACAATTATCTTGAAGGGCTATTTAAAAACATCGTTCGACAGTTGAAAAGAAAAACAAATACGAATTATGTGCATATTACCTTTATCCATCAAGGAAGATTGTAAAAGAATTTTTGGACGATACACTGTATCATTTGGCAAATTTGTACCACTTCAACAAAAGCTTTGTAGGGCGCTAAAGGTAGTTTGAAGGGATGGTTCAATAGCGAACTATGCCTGCCCTGAAAACCAAGGAATTGATTTTTAGGTCTCCGAAGGACCACATGACTTTTATTTCAAAGTTCCAGTATTTGTCAGACCCGACTTATCACTTGCAAAACGAGCACTCTAGCAACTGAGTTACTGGAGTTATCTTCTTTATCAGTTAGGAAATGAACCCTTTAAATTAAAAGTCTTGTATGACTAAAACAATCGATCCTACTTGTTTTAAAATCCTTTACAATAGGAAATGATACAACACCTTTTGATCATTGTGGTTTTATGTCTTAAATTGTGAAATTGGCGTGAGAATTTAGAAATGATTTCATCATAAAATTTTATTTATTTATTTATTTATTGTTTTCTGGTCTCGTTAAATACAATGTATCTATTATTGTTTTTTTTTTTTGTTATTAGCTTGTCATTAAATTAACTGTTTTTGTTTATTTAAAAGATTTATCACTGAGTGATTTTTGTTTTGCATATAATTTTTATACAAACCACATTCAAAAGTTTGTTGACTGAATTACCAATTAAAATATATCTCTTTCAAGAGGACTTCTTAATTTTACATATTTGGATAGGTATGATAGTTTATCAGTTTTCATCTAGCCAGAAAGCATTTACAGGATGATTATGTCAACAAATAATCTTTATGAATTATTTCAACTTGAAAATGGTCCTTATTACGACAATATCATTAACCTACCGATCTAGTATTTTGATAAAGTTTTAGTTATTTGAATGTAAAAAATTAAAACAATAGATTTTAGTTGACAAACATTCATTCACTAGATCGGAATATTTGTGCTTGAAGGGACGCCGCCTCATTTCATTTCAGTAGAAAAATCACCTCTATCCATAGGTGAATAATTTGTCTTTCAAAATATTTGAATGCTAGAATAAGGCTAAGTTATGTAATATTGTTTTGAAATTTGAGGGTCACCGGCAAATATCAAAATCGAAGAAATTGGTCCGAATTCTTCAACTAGCGCCGATGACATTTTGACATTTGCTACCAAAAATGCATTAAGGAAATGAAATTATGATAATTAAGATTACATAAAACAGTGAAAATTATTAAAGTCACTGCTACGTAAAATGCATTAAGGAAAGAAATTATAAATCAGATTAGATAGAACAGCGACAATGTCTAAAGTCACTGCTACGTAAGGAGAGAAATTATAAATCGGATTAGATAGAACAGCGACAATATCTAAAGTCACTGCTACGTAAAATGCATTAAGGACAGAAATCATAATGAATCGGAATAGATAGAACAGCGACAATATCTAAAGTCACTACTACGTAAATTGCATTAAGGAAAGAAATTATTAATCGGATTAGATAGAACAGCGACAATATCTAAAGTCACTCCTACGTAAAATGCATTCAGGAAAGAAATTATAAATCGGATTAGATAGAACAGCGACAATGTCTAAAGTCATTGCTACGTAAGGAGAGAAATTATAAATCGGATTAGATAGAACAGCGACAATATCTAAAGTCACTGCTACGTAAAATGCATTAAGGACAGAAATCATAATGAATCGGAATAGATAGAACAGCGACAATATCTAAAGTCACTACTACGTAAATTGCATTAAGGAAAGAAATTATTAATCGGATTAGATAGAACAGCGACAATATCTAAAGTCACTCCTACGTAAAATGCATTCAGGAAAGAAATTATTAATCGGATTAGATAGAACAGCGACAATATCTAAAGTCACTGCTACGTAAAATGCATTAAAGAAAGAAATTATTAATCGGATTTGATAGAACAGCGACAATATCTAAAGTAACTTGCTACCTAAAGTGCATAAGGGAAAGAAATTATCAATCGGATTAGATAGAACAGCGACAATATCTAAAGTCACTAACTACGTAAAATGCATGAAGGAGAGAAATTATAAGCGGATTAGATAGAACAGCGACAATATCTAAAGTCACTGCTACGTATAATGTATTAAGGAAAGACATTATAATGACGAATCGGATTAGGTAGAACAGAGACAATATCTAAAGTCACTTGCTACGTAAAATGCATTCAGGAAAGAAATAATTAAACAGATTAGATAGAACAGCGACAATATCTTAAGTCACTGCTACGTAAAATGCATTAAGGAAAGAAATTACAATGAATCGGATTAGATAGAACAGCTACAATATCTAAAGTCACTGCTACGTAAAATGCATTAAGGGAAGAAATTATAAATCGGAAAAGATAGAACAGCGACAATATCTAAAGTAACTTGCTACGTAAAATGCATTAAGGAGAGAAATTATAAATCGGATTAGATAGAACAGCGACAATATCTTAAGTCACTGCTACGTAAAATGCATTAAGGAGATAAATTATAAATCGGATTAGATAGAACAGCGACAATATCTAAAGTCATTTACTACGTAAAATGCATTAAGGAGAGAAATTATAAATCGGATTAGATAGAACAGCGACAATTTCTAAAGTCACTGCTACGTAAAATGCTTTAAGGAAAGAAATTAAAAATCGGATTAGACAGAACAGTGACAATATCCAAAGTCACTAACTACGTAAAATGCATTAACGAGAGAAATTATAAATTGGATTATATAGAACAGCGACAATATCTAAAGTCACTGCTACGTATAATGTATTAAAGAAGGACATTTTAATGACGAATCGGATTAGGTAGAACAGAGACAATATCTAAAGTCACTTGCTACGTAAAATGCATTCAGGAAAGAAATAATTAAACAGATTAGATAGAACAGCGACAATATCTTAAGTCACTGCTACGTAAAATGCATTAAGGAAAGAAATTATCAAACGGATTAGATAGAACAGCGACAATATCTAAAGTCACTTGCAACCTAAAGTGCATTAAGGAAAGAAATTATCAATCAGATTAGATAGAACAGCGACAATATCTAAAGTCACTGCTACGTAAAATGCATTAAGGGAAGAAATTATAAATCGGATAAGACAGAACAGCGACAATATCTAAAGTCACTAACTACTTAAAATGCATTAAGGAGATAAATTATAAATTGGATTATATAGAACAGCGACAATATCTAAAGTCACTAACTACGTAAAATGCATTAAGGAGATAAATTATAAATTGGATTATATAGAACAGCGACAATTTCTAAAGTCACTGCTACGTATATTGTATTAAGGAAAGACATTATAATGATGAATCGAATTAGGTTGAACAGAGACATATTTAAAGTCACTTGCTACGTAAAATGCATTTAGGAAAGAAATTATTAAACGAATTAGATAGAACAGCGACAATATCTAAAGTCACTGCTACGTAAAATGCATTAAGGAAAGAAATTTTTAAACGGATTAGATAGAACAGCGACAATATCTTAAGTCACTGCTACGTAAAATGCATTAAGGGAAGAAATTATTAAACGGATTAGATAGAACAGCGACATATCTTAAGTCACTGCTACGTAAAATGCATTAAGGAGAGAAATTATAAGTCAGATTAGATAGAACAGCGACGATATCTAAAGTCACTGCTACGTAAAATGCATTCAGGAAAGAAATTATAAATCGGATTAGATAGAACAGAGACAATATCTAAAGTCACTGCTACGTAAAATGCATTCAGGAAAGTAATTATAAAACGGATTAGATAGAACAGCGACAATATCTTAAGTCACTGCTACGTAAAATGCATTCAGGAAAGAAATTATAAAACGAATTAGATAGAACAGCGACAATATCTTAAGTCACTGCTACGTAAAATGCATTAAGGACAGAAATTATTATAAATCGGATTATATAGATCAGCGACAATATCTAAAGTCACTGCTACGTAAAATGCATTAAGGAGAGAAATTATAAAACGGATTAGATAGAACATGCGACAATATCTTAAGTCACTGCTACCTAAAATGCATTAAGGAAAGAAAATTATTATGATTCGAATTAGATTAAGAAATCAACAGTACAATGCAATTGTATTTTTGACGTAAAATAATAAATTTGAGCCAGATTGAAGATTTCGTTTTTATTAAAACATGAAGCTTAGTCATGTGTTAATCGAGTGAAGCTGTAAGTCTTTAGAAATCCATTGACATTTAGCAAGCAAACTTAGAAATTCAAATGTTCTAAAACATCTTGTCATCTTTATGTTTGTAGAAAAATTATCTAATAAATATTATAAGTCTATTTGGTAATCCAAATTCATGCTTTATTTTTCATACTGACATAGGATTAATTAGGAGAAAACGAAAATTAGTTTGTGTGTTACCATTGATGAAGTTACTTTTTTTCACAATTTTTAGTCTATTTGTATAGTATGTTATTGAAATGTAAATGTTTTTCGTATTTTTGATACATAAAATCGGTCACGATACTTTTATCTTTTGTAATATTACACGATGAAAAATCTAAATAAGAAGCTCTAAAAACATATTAGAATCATAGAACTAAACGAACATATTAGGGTTACAGTAGTTCTTCAAAGTTTGTTTCCATTTTCCTTTGGGGTTAAATACTAGGTCAAAACTGTCGTTAGAGATACTGTTGTTTTTAAGTTTTTGTAACTTAAGTAATTTTATTTAATTATTTTTGCAGTGTCTGTTGTATTTTTGTGTAAAGCGTTTATATAATACGACTTGCCCATCGGCTGCCTCGGGTTTACTATTGCATTTTTTTCACCTTATAGGCAAGTAATTCTATATGTATTCATGCGATAAAAACACGTGTATAATGGTATCATACCCACTTGCCCATACATACGAAGCTTCGACCCAGAGGCATACTTTTTTGTTTGTTTGTGTTTCTCAGGTGTGTGGATCTTTGTTGAAGTTAGTGTATTTTTCAACTACATATAATTGTTCAGGTAATATAACGTTAGTGTTTGAAAAAAAAGCGTTCAAAACCTGTTGTGGTTTCACATAAACCTTGAGGGTGTTACACAGTAAAACTGAAGTTGTTAATTTTTATAAATTTGCTGATATGCTTAGGCCAGGTTAAAACCATTATAATTTTCGTTGGGCGAATATGAGAATAACGATGGTATTTCTATCCCTCTAAGTCAGAATTGGCTTACTATAATTATAATATCGACGAATTGTTTGAAGATCATATAGAGAACCAAAGTGAAAGGGCACTTGTCGGTGACGTTTTCCTTGAAGTACCTCTTCAAAAAGAAGTCGCTGCAGCACCATCAATAGAAAACGAAAACTTGTGTCTGACAGTAACGTTGTCAGTAATTAGTCAGTTGCCGTGTCTGACAGTAACGTTGTCAGTGAAAAGTCAGTTGCCTTTGGTAGTGAGCTTAATAATGAAAGATAAGTGAAACCGGCAAAAATACTCAACCAAAATGTATATAAATCTTTAGTTTCTATCAAAGATAGAATTGGTCGACCGTCGGTCATTTGTAGTCTAGTCATACAAGGCATTAAGACTTTAGTAGTAATTTTGTAGATATCAAAACCATTTAAAACCCAGCCGCGGACTCCAGTATAATAATTAACGAACGGGGATCAAAGAGGAAGGTGTTCTTTGATGAAACTAACACAATATCGTTCCAATATTTTGATGATAGTCGGATGGGTTGCATCAACGATGGTGCCTATTTTACGACTCTTCAAGTGTCAAGCACTGTTGGTAAATCAATCCATGAAAGTTCAGATATAAGTTTGGCCCAGAAACCAATACAAGCTTCGCATATTTCATTACTAAAGCTAAAAAATTTCAGAAAAATATCTGATTCCAGGTTACTGTTAAGATTTATTTGTAACAAAATGTAACCGTGAAATTTGGAATTTTTTGCCTTGACAGTCGCAATCAAGGGATTCGTTAAACCAAAGAACTCAAAGAGATACTCAAACTCAAAATCTATCTTCTGGTATTTCACTTTTTACCAGTTAAACAGAGAAGATAAGTTCAGTTCATACCTTTAAACAAGATTTACGTTCCTTACGATGTTTAGCTTTGAGTTTGTTAGATCGTGTTTTAGCTGCTTTCTTTAAAGCAAAAAATTTTATGCGACATGTTTTGTCCAAATTTCACTGTGTTTCATGCAAAAAAGATGTTCTAGTAACATCTTTGGTATTTAGCAATAATCTTACCAAGAGGTTCAAAGATTTATCTGACGCCAATAATATGTTCAGTTACAGCACGAACGAACTATAGTGGGAAACTCAAAGAGAAACTTAAAATCTATCTTCTGGTATTTCACTTTTTACCAGTTAAACAGAGAAGTTAATTTCTGTTCATACCTTAAAGTAAGATTTACGTTCCTTACGATGCTTAGCTTTGAGTTTGTTAGATCATGTTTTAGCTGCTTTCTTTAAAGCAAAAATTTTTTTATGCGTTATGTTTTGCCCAAATTTCACTGTGTTTCATGCAAAAAAGATGTTCTAGTAACATCTTAGGTATTTGGCTATGATCTCACCAAGACCTTCAAAGATTTATCTGACGGCAATAATACGTTCAGTTACAGAACGAACTACAGGGGGAAAATCGACAAAATTTTCCTCGGAGGCGTTTTACACCGTGTTCATAACAATCAGTTTTGAGATACTTAACCAGTCATAAATAGGTGCTGGATCAGTTCAAGGATAAATATTGGTTTTGGCACCATACCCGAGCAACAAAAATGCCTGGTAAAATTCCATTCACTACAGACGAAATAAAATCAACTGATCGAAAAATCAATGATTTAATTATGAAAGGTGCAATTGAACAGTGCTCATATGAAAGGTGGCGATTTGTGTCCAACATTTTTTCTGGTGAAGAAAAAGAATGGCAAGTTCAGATACGTTTTAAATTTGAACAAAAAACTAAATGAATTTGTTTTGACATTATTTTAAACAAGAAACTTTAGATGTCATTCTTTTCAATATCAAAAAGGAGATTTTTTCTATTGATTTGAAGGATGCTTAATTTAGTGTTTATATTCACAATAACTATAGAATATGTCTGAGATTTTATTGAATAAAAAGAAACTTTGGTAGTTCACATTTTTATTGTTTGGAATTTTATCAGCACCTTATGATTTTACCAAAATATTAAAACCCATATTTGTTCAGGTACTTTGAATCTCTGCATACTATAATGCAGATGATTGACTTGTAAAAGACACTCCGAATGCTTACAGTAAAATTATTTTTCTGACAGACATCTTTAAAAAAAAGTGGTTTGGTAATAAAAATCATGTTTTACTCCATCTCAAGAAATTGTTTATTTTTGGAAATATCAGCACAGCAAATAATATTTAAGTTGAAAATGCAGCTCTATATTCAAAAATATTTTTTCACTTACTTCAAACAAAGTGGTGCGAGCTGAAAAAACGAAAAAAAAAAATATAATAATAATAATTTAAAAATACACACGTTTACGCTCTAATCAACGAAAATATTTATTTCAAGATTTTAGCATCCTTGAATAATGCATTCTAAAGGAATATACATAAAACTGTATTATTTATTTCAAATTTAATAACAGAATCTTTATTTTTGGGATGTACGACTCAATGCGTCTTCTACTGAATTCTGTTTTAGTTGCCTTTCAAAGTTCTAACACTTGTTTGACTTGTCTAGTAAATATATAAATTTTCCTCTAAATAATGAGTTGGAAATAGGGCAGTAACATGTTCAATTGATCCAAATGTTGTAGTTGGAATTATTATTCGTTTTATTCTCTTCTTTTCAAGGTTGATAAGTCTTCCATTGACGACCCTAAAACAGAAACAAAATCATTGTCCATTAAAAACTTATGAAGTCTCCACAAAAAGAGTAAAATGAATATACATATAGAAAAAGAATTTATGATAGAATTGCCACTTCCAAAATCTTGTTTATACCCAGTAAACCACAACAAATTGAAAGTTATTTCTTATATTCACATTATTAATTTTTGACATTTCTGCTAAGAATTTGCACAAGGTCAATTATTTTAGTGTTACAAAATACTGTTTATCATTTTTTATTCGCTGGTTTTTGTCAGTTAAACGGAACAGACCATTCATTCATTCAGAGCGTTTAGCTTCGCCCACTTTGACGTCACACATAAACCAACCACAAGGCAGTGCTGAAACTTCAAAAGCAAGGTTTTATTCAAACTTATAATTGTTTTTTATTAATAACACTTTTATAATATCGCATTTTCAACGTTAAAATCCGGGATTTTTTCATTTTTATCAGCATTGCTAAAAATAAATTTGTTATGGTAAACGAAAGGGGAACTCCCGAATTGACTTTTCACTTTATATGTATTCTTGCGCGACTTGACGAGAGGTTGATAGGTGATGCTAGTTTACTGAAATGTAAACATTATTCGTGTCAAACAGTTTATATAAGGAAAAAAAATCAGCAATAGTAAATATTTATTATTGACTCCTGTTTGATTCGAGATGCTCACCTTATCTGACATGGAGAGGTTTTTAAAAACACAAAGTTGTTTATAACCAAATGTGACTAGACACCGCCAAGCACTTTTAGGTCTGTTGGTTGTAATATTGTTTAACATAGCATCTACAATTTTTAACCTGTTTGAGACGAAACAAGTTTATTAATCTCTTTGCTTTAATATAAGAACAAGTTCATGTTTACATGTGCTATTCATTATTGTGAGACTTTCTTGTTCTAGCGCAAACTTGGGCTTTTCTTTTGTTAAGAGCTAGCTTACCAAGTCGCAATGCCGCAGACAAAGGTGTTATGTAGATCTCTGTCGAAATTTGAACCTTCGACTAATTTAAGTGGGTTAACTAAAATGTAAAAGTCTTGAATGTTATCTGTCTGACACTTATTGTATTGAAAACTGGTTGCAATATATATATATATATATATATATATATATATATATATATATATATATATATATATATATATATATATATATATAAAGTACATAATTGCAGACTGTCTAACCTTCAGTTGACTGTAGATGGACCGTGGGAAAGCTCCGATGGTAATGGAAATAAACAACTTTAGCGTTCTACTGGTTTCTAGAGAAACCAAGAAAGTTTGAAAAACAAACATTAATAGGAAATATTTCCAGCGATGTATGTTTTGTTATAATATTACTGAAACATTTCTGACAGCAATTGGCTGTATACATCTAAATGATTATGTAAAAGTAATATAATCGTAAAGTTGTGTGCTAAATCTCTAAATCGAAGGCCACTCAAATCTTGCATAAAAGGAGTAGAGTGGAGTAATGGTGTTTTACGCCCCAGTCAAGAATCTTTTACTTTCGAGTCGGTCAGTTCTGGGATTGTGAAGGAGACCGGAGTTCCCGGAGAAAACCACCAAACTTCGGCAAGCGAACTGATAAACTTTCTCACACTAGGATCTGTCCCGAGTGGGACCCAAACCCAGGCGGTGAGAAGCACTGTGATCCGTACGCGCGCGCTTTAGACTACTGTAGATGGAAGAATCACAAGGATCACTGCAAACCCACCGTTCTTTATATGACAAGTTCAAGTAAAAAATACATAGCAATTTTTACAAATTGTTGCTGAAAAAGGGATGAATACACCCAATGCTACCGATATTTACGAAAAGTATTCAGTGCATAATTTCTATAACGATTGTGAAAAAAAGTATAATAAATATTGACAATAAATTTTATAATATTTAAAAATGTGAGGTAGAACTTGTCAGGATTCTTTAACTTATATCGGAAACAGTTCATTGATGATGGAGGAAACTGGAGTGACCGTAAAAAATCGTACACCTGAAAAAGAAAAATGACAAACATTCTGACATTGGATTGACGCTAGGCAGTGACAAGAAGTAAGGTCCATAAGCCTGCGCTTTAGACCTGCACCGTTGAACCGAGGCGCCATATTTTGCAAGTCGGTTGATTGTAGCAAATTGGATCGTAAATGCATTTAGGAAAAATGTATCATCATAGTTTAAACAAGTTCATTGACCGTATTATTATATGGTTGTTTTTATTAAAAATCACGGGTTGCTTTACGAATTCTTTTTGTCAAGAGAAAAAACTCACTTATAAAGTTTAAATATCAGAAAATTCAATGCGACAACTATATTATATCTGATTGAAAGAACAATATAGTCATCGCTTTTTAAACGTCAAAATAAAAGTCATTTTATACTCGGTTTAAATGATCAACTATTCTCAAATATGATGTTTTATAAAATGCTAAAGATAACATAAAAAATAAAATATTTTTGTGAACGATTAAAGAGAGAGTAAAAGCAAACCCTCAACTAAGGTTTAAAATAAACATCTCACATTCCTGTAAAGCACGCGACAATGATGACATAAGTAACAATAATTTTTGTATTGTACATATCCGTTGCGTCGAAATTAACTTTAAATGTCAATCTTATGCACAGTAAAAAAACACCAACGCAAAATTTCAAGTATTCTTGGATACAACTTATATGCGATTTGTATGATGCTAAGCCATATTCTATGTAAAATTTACGTCAGACACACTATTGTAGTTTTGATAAAAAATAATATTAATTAAACCCATCCCTTTTCATATGAATTAAAGAACAGCTAACAACCTATGTTTCATTTTTTTTGTACAAAAATAATAATAACAATAATAATATTTATTATAATAGTAATATTTGTTGAATTCTTATTTTCGTATTAACACAAACATACCAGTCCATGTCAAAATCACCCCCTCCCCCCCAAAAAAAGGAAAAAGTTACATAGTACTTGTTGTTTTCATAAACGTTTAAATATCAATTATACTTTTTAATTCGCAAAGGTCATTTGACGTAAAGGTAAAATAAACTTATCCATGACAAAACCAATACGTTTATTATAAAAGGGTGAAAACCACCATCTATAGTGTAGAATATTCACATCTCGTAAATAATTCAGATACTTAACACATATGTAAAAAATATATCATCAAATTCAGCTACAAAAGGAAAGAGATCATGATACTTAGCAGTTTCTTTCGACAAACTGTTCTTTTTTATCTATCATCTTTTTTGGACCAAAATGTCACTGATGAAGAATGAATTTCCGAAATTAGCAGTAATGGTTCATCAAAATTTTTTATTTTTGTTAAATATTTAGACAAAGGTTAGATCAATCATAAAAATAATATATTTCTATAAATAGACTACGTAGATAGAGGAGGTTAAATAGAGGTCACCACCTAGGGAGATTTCTAAGGCACGCCCATTTCTCTGTCACATGGTACATGAAAATGTTAAAACAATCGATCCTTTGCATTTAGATTTTTACGAAACTTTTTCAATCACAATAAAATCTTCAACATACCAACCTGCTTAATAATTAGTAACGAATTTAATTCTTTTCATTCAAGCAGTAGTATGTGCGAAAACATAAGATGGTTTCACTCTTAAAAGCGTTTAAAAACTAACAGGCTTAAACTCCTCGTTAAAAACTTTAAAAAACTTTTTTAAAAAATAAATAAATAAAAATAAAACGTTTACACTTGTTACCATTAGCTAGTTAAAATGTTAAGTTCATAAGAATAAATGTTGAAATCATATTTTTAAAACAAAATAACTATTTTTTTTTATCAGTTTCACAGATAATCAGGGTTTTTAAAAATTGTGTAATAAAAACAAACTCAACGAATTTTAACTGGGAAAAGACTTTCTTGCTCCACATAGTCAAAACTACAGTATGAAAAAAACAACAGAAGAAGAAAAATGAAGGTGTGATGGGAAAAAATAGTTTACCATAAAAAATTAAGATGTTTTATCATGTATGCGGTTATCCCCTTAATGTTTGTAATGTTTTAAGTTTGTTCATACTTGTATTAAAATAAATATTACTATACGCTCAAATTCAACAAAAACGTACCGACTGACGTGTTCTTGGTCAAAATTTTGAATTGCTATCTAGTTTTACATAAATGTATATCAATCTTTATCAAAAATTGACAATTTGTTAAATTTAAAGTGCATTTACAAAGCTTTTTCTCTAAAATTGATAACAAGTTTATTTCATTAATACACTATTTAAAAACTAGAGTTATGTGACAATAACGTTAAACGTCACACAAATCCTCTAATTTCCAGTTTATATTTATTTAAAATTTCTTTAAATGTGTTTTAAAAAATGAGAAAAATATGCGTTCACCTACCTTTGTTCAAAAGTTTTAACAGAAAAGATGGTGAGAAAGATAATATTGTTTTAGGATAAAACTTAGAATTTGATCTTCTGTTTTCTTCGGAGTTAGATATCAAGAGTTCTGGTTCTCCTGGAAAATTTTCTGTGTCGTAAAATGATTCAGTTTGTAATGATAACCGTTTGCCCATTCTTGGATGGTCATTTTCTTTACTGTCAGTATACCATAGTGACTGTACAATATTAATCAGTAGGAATGATATTAAAAGTACGCTGAACTTTCGAAACATCTTCAACTTGCTTTTTTTGCCCTGAAATAAAAAAAAAATACAATTCCATTTCTTGTCTATACAGATTTTAACAGCAATTCTTGATTTTTAAACAAAATCGTTAAAAAATGCTTCAACAAATATTTTTGTTGAAAACATTTCTTCGATTTTCACACAAATATGTGATTTTATATGAAGATATATATCGTGAGAAATAATTGTTGTTATGAAACGTGAAGCAGAATAATTTTAAAGAATTTGATAAAGATTTGACTACCAAATGAAAATGCCTTATTTTGTGTCTTTATACTCCCCGACTTGAATTAGAAAAAAAAAATGTTTGTTAATGAGAGCATTGTTGTTGATTTATGAAATTCATTGCTGATATAAAAGCCTTGACTTTATTAATCTAAGCAGTTTACAAAACAAAAAACTTTAAGCATTTTTTACATTTGAAATAAATTCAGGGCACTTCATTCATATAAGCATGCGCTAAAAGTCATTATATTTTGGTATTCTTTTAAGTGACACAAATTTCTGCCGCTTAAAAACAGAAGACACTTAAGGAAAGGCTTGTATTTTGATGAAATTCAAAAATACATACATGATATATTGCAAAAATGTTAAACTCAGAAGTTTTGTTATATAAATATAAATTTCTGTTGGATTTTCGCATGAATTTAGGCATATAAGATATCATTTTTCTTTTGTTAATTTGCGGGTGTTAAGGGAAACCTTGTTAGTTTTTTTTAAAGTTGTTGCTCGTTCATTTGCAAGGATTAAATAGATATTTAACAATTAAAAAGATTTTAATACATATTTTGTCATTTTAGTTTATAAATGTATTGTTTTCCTATAAACATTAAATCAGTAAATTTAAAAGATTATATATATTTATGTAAATCATTACATTTCAACACAATATCAAATCTTCAGTTTAGGTTCTTGAAAATGTTTACAGCATAAAAACAATTTTATATTATTTTAACAAAAGTAATAATGATACTTGATACAAACAATGTTCAGACAATACATATTAATGTTAGATATTAATATTTACTCGTATTACTTAATAGATCAATAGAATTCAGAATTCTTATTATCTATGGTGCTGTCAGTCCTATATTTTCAATACATGCACAAAATACTGTCACACTACACTTTAATTAAAATCAAATGCCGTTCTCTATTTTTTCATTAATTGAATAACGTTTTTAATAAATTCCTCTGCTGAAAATAGTCATTTATTCAATGTTAGAAATAAAAGAATTCCAATTAAGTACCATGCTCAATGTATGACAGCACAACAGAAATTGTTTGTTTCCTTCTACAAAATAGGTACAAAAGGCATCCATATTTAACATGTCATAATATATTGAGCAGGTACCGCGGCTGGTGAAGTTAAACTCCCTCAGGGTAACCATGACTCTGTAGGCAGTACTTGTGCACCTTGTTTCAAAATTTTCAGCCGTATTAATTTTTGAAATTTATTTAATTTATGTTTGTTTCCTTATGCAAAGCATTCCTTAGCTTGATTTGGACTCATATAATTTTGAAACTTTGATTAATTGTCTAATGTTTTGATTATTAACTTGTTTATCTATCAACTTTTTCAGCTCCTGGTTACATGATGAGAAATGAATTTTCGAAATGTGGACATAAGGCACGGGAAAATTTAACAGGTACGTTTGTTAAATATGACACCTCTTTCATTTAACTGGGAAATAACTTTTTTATCCATAATGTATTTGTTTTAAATCTAAAGAGAAGTCTCTACTTTTCACTTAAACGTTGTAAAGACACATATGAAAATAAATATATTTATCCACCCCCAGGAAAATTAGGAAAAATAAAGATTATCTCATAAGGGATAATGGCTATTCATATTCACATATAGTAAGTGACTGATAGTAAAAATATTGTTTTCGGGAGTCATTGGATGTTTAAAGAACTATACAATGAATAATAAACATCTCAGTAAGGTTACATATTAGGATTAAGATCATTTTAAAAAGAATACCATGTAGGAAATAATTTTTTTTTCTTTTTTTAAGAGTATAAAATATACATGATCTCTCTCCTGTAAATAAAATAGGTATTTGGAGCGTCAAACATAACAAAGCATGAATTGTCTTCAATAGTCATATATTAAACGATTAAAAAACAAAACTTCAACAATAATAGTAACTTTTAATAATGCTGGTAGTATAGTTTTGTTTTTAAGTTCAAATTGATGGATAAGAATGCATGATCGGTTTATTATTATTATTATTATTATTTCCTTTGCAAATTTCTATTTCGTTTTAAAATTTTGATCAATAGCCTTTCCATTATTATGAAGTATGTGCTTGGCTTCAAACATATGTGGTCTTTACAAAATGTCTTGAAATCATAAGATGAATTTTTAAACTTCATATCAGACAATTGTCAATAGTCATAGAAATATAATATTTAATAAATACAAACTTCTCTCTGTTAAAAGCAACCTATCATTAAGTCGCCTACCAGACACAGTCGCAAGTTGTGTTAATAGATTGTCTAACTAGCAACGTAGTCATTTTACTTGCTGTATTGTCAAATGCGCATGTAAACAGACAATTTTAAATAAAACAAACAAGATGGAATCGGATTTTTTTATAGTACTCTTGTAACAAAAGTATAATTATCCAACTCACAAATTTTATAACCATTGTTTACAGGGAATTCGACTTGTTTTTTTTCATTCCTATCAGTTATTTGTATTGTGTCGTGCTCTTATTTGTGTTTGATTTCATATTTGGATGTGATCAAAGCACGGATCGTTATATTTGTGTTCAAATTTTACTTGATCGGTTTCCCCGCAGCTTTTTAGATGGTGATTGTCACATGGAACTGTATATTTACTACTGTGTCAGTATCAAATGGTAGAATTTTCTTCGAGAAATCACGAAGTTCAGTCGCACCATAATCGACTGTAAATGAAGAATGAACCGAAAATGTTTGAACATGATTTCAACTACTGGATCGGCATCTGTGCTGATAGAACTTCA
>CM056609.1:23378548-23418970 GCA_029721355.1 Tegillarca granosa | reverse complement strand
TCTTTATCATTTGTTTTTTTTTTTTTTTTTTCATTTTTATTACAAAATAACTTTGTTTTATGGAAATTTATTCGAAACTTTTTATAACAAACTCCAAACTATTCTATTAGGGTATTTTGTTTTAAAAAATAATTTTTTTTATCTTCCAGGTCCGAAAGTGGTACAAACACCTAGATATGAATCAGTTACAAACTTTATCAATATATCAGTTGGAAGTGAGTATTAAATCATTTCCTTTTAATTACAAAAATTTGTTGTGCCATATGTGAACATTTTGGAAAGTCATTCCTAAGCAGTGACATTCGGGTCGGAAATGTTGATAGATATAAAAACACAAGTAAAAGCTGAAAATAATGAATCCCAAGTTCCAAATTATGTGAATTCAAATATAGCAAACGGATGTTGCACGAAGAAAGAAATTTTAGTTTCTAACTTTAAAAAAATGGGAATGACTTAAATTTTTCCTAAATAGTACATTTTTTGTCAGTACTGACTACTTAGTTAATGGTATGCTTGGGGAGTTTTACTCCAAAGGAGCGCTATCGTCTAAGTGAAAGTAAATATCTAAAGAAGATAGCTGTTAAATTCTGATGTGCCATATATGCACAAAATCTTATTACTCAATCAGGCCATACTATGTTCATGTATATTTAAGTCAGCACAAGTAGTTATATTTAAATACAAATTTATAATCTCTGTTTGAAAAGAAAATTAAGTATGATCGTTTTTTTTCAGCAACACTTGGAAGAACTTAACATATGAAGCATCTGTCAATAAAACAAGTATGTTTAATAATTAAAAGAATGAGATTATCTTCAAACGTCTGACACAAAAATTGTTAATTTTAATCTCTTGTTGCGAAACATCAATTTATTATGTCCTGCAAAAGATTTAACGATTTTATTTGGAAAACATAATATATATCAACAGGTATAGCTCTTATACAAAATTAAATAATTGTCGGATGCTTGTATTAAAAGTACAGAAGTACTTAATAATAACTAGTTTAATTAAAGATCTAAAATTTAATGCGAGGTGGGTATTTTTCAGTTTTATTTTGTGGGGGATTTTAGGTATATATTTATTTACTTTGCGGCGGTTTTCAATTTTATAATTATAAATTAAATTAGAAGGTAGCCAAGATGACGTGCAAGTTTTTCCCATATATATATAAATGATATATTTATATTTTCTTTTGACAAACCAAATTAATGTGTTTGTAGTAATAGTTAACAAAGATGACATTGGAACAGACATCATGAACCTGAATTATATTGGTAAGTATGAAAATTTTTATGTCATGGTTTATAAATATTGTTGCATTGTTACATTAACTGTTTCAAAAGAACATTTATTTTCCGTAGATATTTGTTTTCTTCTACTCATTAAACTTGTTACCATTTTGTTCCTGTTTCAAATTTAATCAAAATTATAATTTTTATATATTTTTTATTTTACTTTTATATTATTTTTTACATTCTAATATTTAGATTATCTAATTTTAATTTTTTTTTTTTGAATAATGTTTCAAGCAAACATTTCAAAAACATTTTAATTATTACATGTTTTTAACTGTGAATATTTGCTAGCAGAAACTTCTGATGTTTGTTTTTTTTATTTGTTTAGGATTTAACAACATCTATTTCGTGATTCTGTGGTTAGTGCTTGTCCAAATTTCGAATATGGAAAGGAGTTCCATACATAATACTTCACATTACAAAATACCCTAATCTAAAGCCATTAGATTAATTATACTCAATCTTAACTCATACCAATTGATCCGTAAAAATGTAAAATCCGGTCGTTTGTCCAATTTGCTGATGATCAAGTAAAACAAATTGTTTTACTATCATTGAAATGTGAATAAGGGATACACGTTTTCTAATGAAAGTGTTTCTCTGGCGTACTTTTATAGTAATCACCTAGAAGTTACGATACATCTTATGTATATAAATATTCTACCTAACGCAGAGTTGTGGTGTAAAAGGAATAAAAGTATACAATGTACATACAACAATGTCGTACAAATCTCAAAACTTGGAAATGAAACTAATCATTTGCACGAAAAAAGTATGCATTATAATGAAACTCATTTAAGGAATGTTGTTAGAACTTAAATGGTTGCTATCAAAATTGTTAAGCAAATTGCAGACAAGCCGAATTATGATTTAACGTTATTTAAGAAAATTGCACATATTACTTTTTTATAATTTTTACAATTTTATCATTTATTGTTTTAGTATGCGGATTGATTGGTTTACACTTTCTGGCTGTTTTATTATATTTTCCTTCAAAACCACCAACACCTCCAAGTAAAACGGCATCGTTAGGAAGAGAAAAGTTTGGAAAAGCGCTAAAATCAATGCCAGGGTAAACGTAATCTGCTTGTATTTTAAAGGCATTTTTTATACAAATATTGGTATTGAGATATATACAGGCGTGTTTGGTTAATGTCTTGTAGGAATTATAAAGATGAACTTACCAATGTATTTTCTTTCGAACTTTGAAAATAAAATTTCATTGATTTCTATGACCTAAATATAAATAGGTGTAGTTTGAAGCTAAGTTAACAAGATAGGTAAAATATTAATAATAAAATATTCATTTATCTCCAAATTTCCGATAGATTCTTAGGTGAAAGAAGTTGAAATTGAATTTGAACTGAAATTCTGTTCTTATACAGCAAACAAAAAAGAGAAATATACAATGCAAAGGTTTTGATTTTATTAAAAATAATTATATAAATATGCTTATTTATGGAGAATTGTTAAAATATTAATGTGGGATAAGGGTCTTGCAGAAGTACCAAACCGACATAACTGTACATTAGAATGTTTTAAAACCAAGTGGTTAAAGTTAGAAGTTTTAAAAGCATTTGTTCCATATATTTTCGCAATTTGTTTGTCTTCTCGTCAAACAAGTTCTAATAAACTTTCCAGGAACTTTTAATGAGAACAAAGTTCTACATATGATTTTGAAAAAACATATTACACAGAAAAAATACTATCTTCAATTTCAGCAATTTACAGCTATGGTTGATAATTGTTTGCTGTACGTTACCCAGCGGTGTCTATGGAAACTGGTCATCTGTTCTAAATGTAGTTCTTATACCTGTGGGTGTGTCTCAGGTTAGACAATTTCACTTTTGGATGTTAAATTCATATTATATTCCATCAACTATTAAAAGTTATTAATATTTAGAATAGATATGGTATTTTATAATTTCAATACTATTCCTGGTCATATGCGTTAATATTACCCCCAGAATGTCATAATTGTTGTATATATAGCCGTCAACAGACATTTCCATTTAGCATATAAAAACTTCCAGTTTATTTTAATTATTATTGGTAGTGGTAGTAGCAGAAAATAAGTAGTAGTATTTATTTATTCATTTTAAAAACTTTTTAATTCTAAGAGCTCATACTTTTTGTATCAAATTAAATCTAATATTTCATGCGTAAATTTATTAAAATGAACTTTGTTTGTAGACTGATATTGGGAACATAGGAGCTGCTGTTTGCGCTGTCGGAGCTTTAGCGTCAGTAATTATAGCAAGGTAAGCGCAATGCATTGATATGTTCTCACACAAAAATTCCCCTGTTAAACGTCTTCTTTAAAATTCAAATAAACAGTATAAAAATTGACAATTGAAACATTATTACCTAGTAACAGGCAACGACCACAAGAACACAATACAGCACAAGACAAACAAGTCAAAAGACACACTCATTTTGGAACCATAAGTTATACAACTACAAAATTAAGAGAACTTTAAAAGAAATTATTTGAAAGTTTCGTCTCAAAATAAAAAACAATGATTTTAAGCAAAAAGTTCCCTGTTTTGGGTTTTCCAGCTATAACGTTCTAAAAGTTCATACTATCTGCGTATATTTGTCTAAATTAAAACAATTCCTAGATACACAACATATAATAAAATACAATAAACGAACTTGTCTTCTAAAGGTTCTTACGACTTTATTATTTTAATATTTTTTATATTAATAGATTCTCAGACATGTTTATGAGACATATGAAGATGATACTTATATTATTATACATTATTGCAATAGGCGCATTTACATGGTTCATCGTTCTAGCAAAAGGGATTATTGAGTTCAAGTTAGGTATGATATTACACAGACGGCAACAAAGTATCATTTGCCGAACCGCTCTCAAGACGAAGTTAAGATATGTTTATGTAAATAGATTTACGCATAAAATAATAGATTACATTTGATGTAAAAGGTTACACCATAAACTTTTCATTAAAAGAGAACACCCTGGATACAACGATAGGTTTTTAAAATATATGAAAACTTCAATCAGGCAACCAAGCCTAATGTGCCTTTTAGCATATACATGTATGTATTACTTAAAGTATTCCTCTGCTCGGTTTACAGTGCTGAAGACGTTTGTCTTGAATTTTTATACGTTATGCATAATAACTTCTACCCTAACATAACTGAACAAAATCATAGTTTTTGTCTTCCCCGAATTTTTTTGCGTCCTTTCCATTATTATTAATGAAAACGATATACAGTCCACCATCTTCAATGAGACGTGTGTACAAAGACCGGTAATTGTACGATAATTTTGTCTTTCGTTTAATTAATTAAATTATTTATTTATTTACTTTATTTATTTGGTAATTATTAGAGTATATTTCAAGAGAGAAATCCAAATTTTATATGGTAATAATTTGAATGACAATTATGCAACTACTTTGTTGATAAAATAAATCTTGTGTTTTAGATATACGTATTCAACTGGAATATATAAAAAGCAAACAACACACTATTTAAAGCCCTTTTCTTTCAATTTCTGTTATAATTCTTCATTGTTTCTTGTTTTAGGTTTGGCTACATTTTTACCACTAAATAATTGCGTACATTATTACTGGCGTATTTTGAATTTCAGTACTAATATCTTTCATTTTGATTCATTTTGCAGTGTACCTTTGGATAGCTATTCTAGTAGGAGGTTTATTACTAACTGCCACCAATCCATTGTTTTTCGAATTAGCCTGTGAAGCCGCCTATCCTGTATCAGAGGGATCGATTGGATCATTGTTCATTTTATTTTATAACATAAGCGGCGGGATATTCTTACTTGTTTTAATGATTCCTAATATTGGTAGGTTTCACTATGTCGGAAATATTCATATTTCCTTTGAATCAAACAGTTGTGGCAAATTTCAAATGTCAGAATAATCAATAAGAATTCTAACAAAAAAATAAGGAGAATCACTTTAAATATTATGAGTATTTTTAACAATATGGGATAAAATTGATTAAAATGAATGATGTAATGCAATTCCTACATTACATTTATCTATTCGATAACTACGAAATCTTCTATACATTCAAATTCACTTTATAAAACAACTTGATTTTTCCAGCCACCATTCGATAAATATGATTACACTACAAATTGGTTCGTGACGTTTTAAGACAAAACTAAAAGGACAAATTCGTTTAAAATCTTATACTGAGGTATTAAAGATCAGATATGAAGTATCTGTCAGGATCAACTTTTTTTATCAAAAATTAGTCTTTTTTCTGTTATCGAGGCTTTAGATGTATTAAAGACAAAGATGAAATAGACCAGGTGAATGGAAACGGTAATTCTTTATTTAAAAAAACTTATTTCAAAAATCCCATTAAGTGCTTCGTTGCTTAGCACTGTCTATATCACCATATCTTATTCTAAACAAAAAACATATATTGGTATCAAGACTATGGATATAGTTAGGATATCAATACTTTTAGAGATAAAGTTCTAGTAAATAAAAATGATATGATAGTAAAAGTTATAAAGAATTAATTCAAAGAGCGTAGTTGGAATATTTTTATACTTTACTTATTATTGTTATATTGTTATTATTTCTGTTTCAGGAACCGAATGGATGAACTATAGTTTAGTCGGTAGTTTAATACTTAGTTTATTGATACTGTTTATGATAAAAGAGAAATATTCTAGAACAGACATTGATATAGATGTGACAGATGATAAAAATAATGATAAAAAATCATTCATCAACACATAAAACATAACACGAGCTTCCATATATTGCCTGTTTATTTTATCATGTTTTAATAAATAAAGAGTGTTGCTTTGTAAAATATACTATGACAATGGATATCTTAACGAGAAGTAAATAATTATAAATGGCGCATTATCTTTTCTGCAGATCTTCGCGAAAGGTATTAAATATAATTTTGGCGATCTACATATGTTTGTTTTTAAATATATATTTCTCAAATTAAATATGTTATTATTATAGACTGATTTTCAAATAAAGAAACAACATAATATAAATATGAATTAAAAGACTTAACCTCTTATATATAAATTCATTATAACCCGAGCAATAAAACACATAGATTATATTTTGTGAATTGCAAGACATTTTTGCATTCACTGTGATTTTTTTTTTGCGTTTGAAATTATAAGGTTTCCCTTCTTGTAAATGCAGATATGTTCGACGTCTTGGGTCGCCAAATTTTGTAACACATAAATCATTTGTTCCCGCGAATTTTAATTTACAAAGCAATCTTACAAATAAATCATATTTTGTGTGATTGTTTTCAAATTCAAATAAACAGTATAAAAATTGACAATTGAAACATTATTACCTAGTAACAGGCAACGACCACAAGAACACAATACAGCACAAGACAAACAAGTCAAAAGACACACTCATTTTGGAACCATAAGTTATACAACTACAAAATTAAGAGAACTTTAAAAGAAATTATTTGAAAGTATCGTCTCAAAATAAAAAACAATGATTTTAAGCAAAAAGTTCCCTATTTTGGGTTTTCCAGCTATAACGTTCTAAAAGTTCATACTATCTGCGTATATTTGTCTAAATTAAAACAATTCCTAAATACACAACATATAATAAAATACAATAAACGAACTTGTCTTCTAAAGGTTCTTACGACTTTATTATTTTAATATTTTTTATATTAATAGATTCTCAGACATGTTTATGAGACATATGAAGATGATACTTATATTATTATACATTATTGCAATAGGCGCATTTACATGGTTCATCGTTCTAGCAAAAGGGATTATTGAGTTCAAGTTAGGTATGATATTACACAGACGGCAACAAAGTATCATTTGCCGAACCGCCTGTCAAGACGAAGTTAAGATATGTTTATGTAAATAGATTTACGCATGAAATAATAGATTACATTTGATGTAAAAGGTTACACCATAAACTTTTCATTAAAAGAGAACACCCTGGATACAACGATAGGTTTTTAAAATATATGAAAACTTCAATCAGGCAACCAAGCCTAATGTGTCTTTTAGCATATACATGTATGTATTACGTTGACTTAAAGTATTCCTCTGCTCGGTTTACAGGGCTGAAGACGTTTGTCTTGAATTTTTATACGTTATGCATAATAACTTCTACCCTAACATAACTGAATAAAATCATAGTTTTTGTCTTCCCCGAATTTTTTTGCGTCCTTTCTTTTATTATTAATGAAAACGATATACAGTCCACTATCTTCAATGAGACGTGTGTACAAAGACTGGTGATTGTACGATAATTTTGTCTTTCGTGTAATTAATTAAATTATTTATTTATTTACTTTATTTATTTATTTGGTAATAATTAGAGTATATTTCAAGAGAGAAATCCAAATTATATATGGTAATAATTTGAATGACAATTATGCAACTACTTTGTTGATAAAATAAATCTTGTGTTTTAGATATACGTATTCAACTGAAATATATTAAAAGCAAACAACACACTATTTAAAGCCCTTTTCTTTCAATTTCTGTTATAATTCTTCATTGTTTCTTGTTTTAGGTTTGGCTACATTTTTACCACTAAATAATTGCGTACATTATTACTGGTGTATTTTGAATTTCAGTACTAATATCTTTCATTTTGATTCATTTTGCAGTGTACCTTTGGATAGCTATTCTAGTAGGAGGTTTATTACTAACTGCCACCAATCCATTGTTTTTCGAATTAGCCTTTGAAGCCGCCTATCCTGTATCAGAGGGATCGATTGGATCATTGTTCATTTTGTTTTATAACATAAGCGGCGGGATATTCTTACTTGTTTTAATGATTCCTAATATTGGTAGGTTTCACTATGTCGGAAATATTCATATTTCTTTTGAATCAAACAGTTGTGGCAAATTTCAAATGTCAGAATAATCAATAAGAATTCTAACAGAAAAATAAGGAGAATCACTTTAAATATTATGAGTATTTTTAACAATATGGGATAAAATTGATTAAAATGAATGATGTAATGCAATTCCTACATTACATTTATCTATTCGATTACTACGAAATCTTCTATACATTCAAATTCACTTTATAAAACAACTTGATTTTTCCAGCCACCATCCGATAAATATGATTACACTACAAATTGGTTCGTGACGTTTTAAGACAAAACTAAAAGGACAAATTCGTTTAAAACCTTATACTGAGATATTAAAGATCAGGTATGAAGTATCTGTCAGGATCAACTTTTTTTTATCAAAAATTAGTCTTTTTCTGTTATCGAGGCTATAGATGTATTAAAGACAAAGATAAAATAGACCAGGTGAATGGAAACGGTAATTCTTTATTTAAAAAAAACTTATTTTAAAAAACCCATTAAGTGCTTTTTTGCTTAGCACTGTCTATATCATCATATCTTATTCTTAACAAAAAACATATATTGGTATCAAGACTATAGATATAGTTAGGATATCAATACTTTTAGAGATAAAGTTCTAGTAAATTAAAATGATATGATAATAACAGTTATATATAATTAATTTAAAGAGCGTAGTTGGAATATTTTTATACTTTACTTATTATTGTTATATTGTTATTATTTCTATTTCAGGAACCGAATGGATGAACTATAGTTTAGTCGGTAGTTTAATACTTAGTTTATCGATACTGTTTATGATAAAAGAGAAATATTCTAGAACAAACATTGATATAGATGTGACAGATGATAAAAATAATGATAAAAATCATTCATCAACACATAAAACATAACACGAGCTTCCATATATTGCCTGTTTATTTTATCATGTTTTAATAAATAAAGAGTGTTGCTTTGTAAAATATACTATGACAATGGGTATCTTAACGAGAAGTAAATAATTATAAATGGCGCATTATCTTTTCTGCAGCTCTTAGCGAAAGGTATTAAATATAATTTTGGCGATCTACATATGTTTGTTTTGAGTTAAAAAAAATTTTAGTGCTTCGTAACTTATAATCTTTTAAATATATATTTCTAAAATTAAATATGTTATTATTATAGACTGATTTTCAAATAAAAAACAAAACAACATAATATAAATATGAATTAAAAGACTTAACCTCTTATATAAATTCATTATAACCCGAGCAGGAAATCACATAGATTATATTTTGTGAATTGCAAGACATTTTTGCATTCACTGTGATTTTTTTTGCGTTTGAAATTATAAGGTTTCCCTTCTTGTAAATGCAGATATGTTCGACGTCTTGGGTCGCCACATTTTGTAACACATAAATCATTTGTTCCCGCGAATTTTAATTTACAAAGCAATCTTACAAATAAATCATATTTTGTGTGATTGTTTTAAGTAGACTGTGTATTGCTGTAATAATAAGATTTCATAAAAAAAATTGTGTTATGAAACTTATGTTTTATTTATAAATAATATGCCTTTCAACTATAAATTAATTCAAGAAACTTTTCTAATAAATATATATATAAATACATATCATTTTGAATTGTTGATAACTACTTGAATGCTAGTTCACCTACTACATCTATACCCTCTCACGTACCCCTTAACCAAATCATGTTACTTCCCTATGTTTTTGTGGCACTGTTTATTATTGTCGTCTGATGTCTAATCGTATCGGAGAAGGGGCGAAGTACATGAATTATCAAGATCTCAATGACTTGTGTACAAGGTAAAAATGAACAAAATTTTAATGAAGTAAAATAAATAAAAACAGGCAAAAAAGTATATGACCAACATGTTAATATAGAACAAAAGTAACTGTTCATTTTGATGTGCCATATGTGCATTTTTGGAATATAATTCCCCATTAGTGACACCAGTGGCCGAAAATGTTGATAGATAAAAAAACATGATGAGCCAAACATTAGACAATTAATGAATTTAAAGTTCCAAAATAATGTGAATCTAAATCCAGCTAAGGAATGCTTTGCATGAGGTAACAAACCATAGTTTTAGATAAATTTCAAAAATTAAAACTGCCGCTTGATTTTCCTTAATAGTACCTTCTATCTTCTGATAGAAAAAAGGAATGGCACCTGAGTTATGGATACCCTCGGGGAGTTTTTCTTCACTAGCAACGATGTGGTAAATATACATATTTTTTAAAAAATAAAAACGAAACTATCACACTGTATATATATTCTCTTTTTTTTTTTTTTTTTTTTTGAATAAAAACCGAATTGTAGTTCAAATTCATGATCAACTTATTTCACCGAAAAATCTATCGAAAATTTTGGAAGTATAATCTGAACTTGCAACAATATATAGGGAAAATGAATTAAAAAAATAATATTTATAAAAAACAAATAAATTGCCTTCCCTTTTAATCTTAGCTGCAACAACGTCTATTGATATTTAGGTCATAGGAATCGATAAAATTTGATGTTTTAAAGTACGAATGGCAATCATTGATCAGTTCTTCCAAATTAACTATACGTTTGTATATATTTCAATACCAAATTTGTATACAGATTTTTTCTTTAAGAATACGGGTAGATAACGCTTACCCTCGCATTGATTTTAGCGCCTCTTTAAACTTTCCTCTTCCTAACGATGCCGTTTTACTTGGAGGTGTCGGTGATTTGGCAGGAAAATATAATAATATAGTCAGAAAGTGTAAAGCAATTATTCCGCATACTAAAATAATAAATGATAAAATTGTGATAATAATAAAAAGTAATATGTGTAAATTTCTTTAATAACGTTAAATTATAATTCGATTAGTCTGATTTGTCTGAGATTTGTTTTAAATTTTTATAGTTAAAGGTCTAAAAATTAATCCTCTAATTATAGTTTCATTATAATGCATACTTCTTTTCTCAGGGCAATAATTCATTTACAAGTTTTGAGATTTGAACAACATTGTTGTATATTTTTATCCCTTTTTATACCACAATTCTGCGTTAAGTGGAAAAATCATATAAATCAAATGTATCGTAACTTCTGGATGGTTTTTATAAAAGTTCGCCACAAAATTACAATCTTTTATCAATTTTGATGAGAGAGAAACAATTTGTTTTATTTGTAATCAGCAAATTGGAACAACTGCTGTATTTTACGTTTTTCGGATCAATCGGTTTAAGTTTAGATCAAGTATAACTAACTAAATGGTTTCATTAGATTAGGACATTTTGTAATGCACAGGGTTGTATACTGCAAGTAAGTCACGAGACGGAACCAATGTGCTCATTAAGATTTTTCTTTCCCGTAATAAAAATCAAATGATGAAAATGCATCTTTCAGGATCCTTGAAGCCTCCTTAAAGCTGCCTTAAATGTCTCTTTAAGGACTTTTAAGGGGACTTTAAATTTATTTGTTTAATTTTACTTAATAATCATTTACAGTTTTGTGTTTAATTGGATGGTAATTGATTAAACAGAAATTATAAAAACTTTTATCATTAAAATTTTCATTACTTATACGCTCTCTCTGGGAATCGAACCTTGGTCCAACAAAAAAGGAGTCCATCACCTTACCGATGTAGCTATGGAAGACATTATACTGATGATGAAAAATATATGATATGATCTTGGACGTTTAGAGACTCCTTTAAGGACACCTTAAGGATTTTAAGGAATTTTTAATGAAACTTCAATTTAAAGAATCCATAAGGATGTCCTTAACGATCCTTAGAGATGGTTCATAAAAACTCTAAATTTCTTTAATGATTAATGGAACAATGGCACACAACAGATTTGTTTTACTTTGTAATTAGGAAAGTGGACAAACAACTGCATTTTACGTTTTTCAGATTAATGAGTATAAGTTTAGATAAAGTATTATGTAATTAAATGGCTTTAGATTAAGGTATTTTGGAAAGTACAGGATTGTAGACGGAACTAATGTGCTCATCAAAACTCTTGTTTTCTATATTTGAAAATTTGACAAGCACTTACCACAAGTACACGAAATAGATTGTTAATAAATCCTTAAGAAAAAAGAAAACAAACATCAAAAGTTTAGTCCTAAAAGTTCTGTTCTCAAAATTAAGTTAAAAATAACTACAAAATTGAAGGGATCTTTGTTTCCTTGTAGTTAGATAATAATTACAGGTCAAGGCGACGTTAACACCTTAGGGTTAATCTCACTAGCGACATAAAAGAAGTTTTCTTTTCCAGTTCCACTTGGGTTTTCTCCGGTAATGTGAGTTTCAGCACCATCTTAGAACACTCGTTTCATATATTGAAAGAATCTTGCCAGGGCTTATAGCAAAATTAGCATCTCCAATTCTTATTACAGTATGCAAAGTACATACAATATAACAAAGTGCCTAGTTGATAACCTGTCTTCGAAAAGCCAATTTAAATTTACTGCGTGCAACTATTATCAGTTAAATCCATGAAATTTTTTAAACGCTTTTAATTGTCTGCTGGAAACATTATGCAAAATGAAAAAAATAAATAAATATATAAAGTAAATAATAAAATATATAAAAACATAAAAATAAAAAATAACAGAAAGAATACAACTTAAATAGAAACAAGTTTAATAAGTAGTAGAAAAGTATACAAAAATACTTGCACTTTGAATCATATTACGCAACAATAAATGACAAAAAAGTTATACTTACCAATAAAATTCAGGTCCATGATGTCTGTCCCAATGGCATCTTTGTTAACTATTACTACCATCACTTTAAATTATGTTTGACAACAGAAAATATAATTATCTCATCTAAATATATACAAAAAACTAACACGTCAATATTACTCTCTTCTTATTCAAGAATAATACTAATAGAATTAAAAACACCCGTAAAGTAAGTAATTAAATAGCTTAATTCTCCAATAAAAAAAATTAAAAAATACCCGCCATGCAATAAATGTTAGAACTTTAACTAAACTAGTTACTATTAGGTACTTCGCTACTTTTATATACATATACTTTTTTTATATACTTTTATATATATATATTTCTTGCCTAATAAAAATGGTTAAATCTTTTGCAGGACATAAAAATTTATACGAAATTAAAACCTTACTTGTTTTATTGACTGATGTTTCATAGGTTAATTTCTTCGACGTACTGCTGAAAAAAATCGTTCATATTTTATTTTCTTTTTAGACAGAGCTTATAAATTTGTATTTGAATATAACAACATCAGCTGAATTAAACATACTTAAACATATTATGGCCTGATTTAGTAATAAGATTTTCTGTATATATGGCATATTAACATTACACAGTTATCTTTGTTAGATATTTACTACCACTAAGCGGGACTGCTGCTGGTGGACTTAAATTTACTGAGAGTATCTTTGATTCAATAGTCAGTAGTCAATAGTCAGTAGTTTATACTGACAGGAAATGTATTATTTAACGAAATCTTCAGTCGTTCCTATTTTTGGCCGGGTTGCACGGAGTGCAAATCCGGTTTATAGTATGGTGATGACGGGCGGATGGGCGTTCGGGCGAGGAAAATAGGGTACCAACTTTGTGAACTCAACTCAACTCCTCCTACAGTTTTCAACCAAAAATCTTGAAACTTCATAGAATGTTTCTATATATATTGAAGATGTGCAACTGACTTTATGGAAATATTTCCAGATTTTTTCCCCATTTTTCCAGACTTTGAAACTTAGTCTCTTTTTAGCAAGTTTTTTTAACTGGGGGTACCTACTTTGTGAACTCAACTCCTCCTACAGTTTTCAACCAAAAGCCTTGAAACTTCACAGAATGTTTTTATAGATATTGAAAATCTGAATCTGAATTTATGGCAATATTTTCAATTTTTTTCCTAATTTTCCAGAATTTGAAACTTAGTCACTTTTTAGCGAGTTTTTGAACTGGGGGTACCTACTTTGTGAACCCAACTTCTCATACAGTTTTCAACCAAAAACCTTTGAACTTCACAGAATGTTTTATATATATTGAAGATGTGCACCAACTTTATGGAAATATTTCCAGATTTTTTTCCCATTTTTCCAGACTTTGAAGCTTAGTCACTTTTTGGCAATTTTTTGAACTGGGGGTACCTACATTGTGAACTCAACTCCTCCTACAGTTTAAAACCAAAAACCTTGAAACTTCACAGAATGTTTCTTTATATATTGAAAATGTGCACCTGACTTTATGTAAATATTTCCAGATTTTTTTCTCATTTTTTCAGACTTTAAAACTTAGGCACTTTTAAGCAAGTTTTTTTAACTGGGGGTACCTACTGTGTGAACAAAACTCCTCCTTCAGTTTAAAACTAAAAACCTTTAAACTTCACAGAATGTTATATATATATATATATATATATATATATATATATATATATATATATATATATATATATATATATATATATATATATATATATTGAAGATGTGCACTTGACTTTATGGAAATATTTCCAGATTTTTTCCCCATTTTTCCAGACCTAGAAACTTAGTGACTTTGTACTGTATATATCAAAAGATTATCAAAGATGTGCACCTGACTTCAAATGATGTAGTGAAACCTTTATGCCATTACATCCTACTGTACAGGTTTTAAATTTCAAATCTTTAAAAAAAATAGGATTATTATACATATATGAAAGAAAACTACAAAAATGTTTATGTTCTAAAAGTCATTGGTTTATTAGCTACTGGATGAAAGTGTTGAAAGGTAGTGCTGTCACCCTGTTGCCTATCTGTCCTGTACCGTCCATCTCATCCAGTCCATTCCAATGTAAAGTTTCTGGTTCACATTTTTTTCAATTTACTGTAGCTTTAAAAAATGTTAAAATGATTGAGATTTTCCTAATACATATATATACTTGTTTCAATACTCTTCCATATATATTGTCATTGTTGGACCTATTCCCGATTTTATGACTTTCGTGAAGTATAAAAAATAACTTGTGCACCTTGCTTTGTGCAATTATTTATAATTCCTTCCACACTTTACACCCATTCAATAGAAATTTAAAAAACAACCCGGCCCATTGAGTCTTAAATTTGATAATGAAAGGAACCTGGAACTATGGGAAGTCTAATATATCCAGTATTTTTTGGATACAGTGTGTTTATTTTTATTAACAATTCTTTGATGACGACCGTTAAACCTTTTATGGACTTTGATTACCCTAGGCTTGCAATTTTACTGAGTCAACAATTAAATTTTAAGAATCTTGAATCGTTGTAGAAAGCTATAGTTTCACAACAATGTTAAATGTGATTTATAATGTCTAACACTTTCTGAAAACATGCAAAACCCCTTTATTTAATTCCATTAAACATATTTTTAAACAGTTTTAGAGTAGATTTAGACAATTTATTTTCGAGTATTAATTATAAATGCAATATTAACAAAATAAAAGCTTTCAAATAATATTTTAATGTTAAACTATACTATTAACTAATAACTATGCATTAGACAGGAAAATGTAATTATTAAAACAAGAATTCAGACATATACCTATGATTACTTTAAATATGTTTTGAGAAAGTCATATGTAATGAAAAGAAAACATTTAATACTCACTTTTCAATAGATATATTGACGAAGTTTGCAACTGTTTCATATCTAGGTGTTTGAACCACTTTGGATCCTGGAAGATAAAAAAAGGAAAACCATTTTTTAAATAAATTATCATAAAATAAGGTTTTAATGTTAAAAAAAATCAATAAAAAACCAGATTATAAAGAATCACATGTATCACTCGTCAATTGATTTGTACTGCAAATCTTGTCATATGCAAAATGTGTTTTATTTTCGCATATTGAATGATTATTATCTTTTATTGTGGGTTTTAAAAAGTCGGTGTTGACTACCGAGATAAAAATAAAGTGCGTACATTAGAAGCCAATGATTGTATAAATAAGACTATTACACTTCGAACCTACCCTCAAAATTTAATTGACAGAAACCCGAATTGCTTTACAATATTTTGAGAAGATTTACTCTATTTATTTAAATAAATAAATAAAGAAATTAAATAAAAATAAATGAATGAAAAAACAAAAATAAATAAATAAATAAATTCATAAATAAAAGAGAATGAATGAATAAATAAATAAATAAATAAATAAAAATGAATGAATGAATAAATAAGTAACGATAATAGATTATACTAATCATAAATTGATAAGTATAAGCGAGACTGGGAGAGATTTAGACCAAGAGGTATAATACATTCATATCATATCATTCTCGAAAAACAAATATCACAAGTTCAGAGACTTTTGGGTAAAGCATTACAGTTAAAAACTAGTAATGAACTTCAATGTCTATGAATCGAATGCCTCACGTGTAACGTTCAAGAACCCTCCCTGCATATTGTCCTAAGCGCCCTGTGTGGTTCTTAAAGAACGCTCCATGCACATTGCCACAAGCGCCCAGCAAAGATAATAATTATTGCAAATTCACCAGTAGTTTGTGACGTCTTGCTATAAGTGAAATATTCTTGACTGGGATGTAAAACCCCATTAAATCAATCAATCAATCTTCCTTCGAATCGTTTTATGACTACATGGTATGTACTTTTTATGGTTTGATATGTATATTGTTATTGATAAGTCAAATTTAAACGTCCATGTTCTTAATTTTTGTTTTAGCACTTACTTTTTGCGGATAAAAAAGATATATATTGAATTGTAATTTGGTTAGTTTTGTAACATTCTTGATCGTTTTGGATTGGGAACAAGGTATATACGCATGTATTAGAATTCCTCCATGTATAAGCGTATGATGTATCCTTGCTGTATTGCATAGCTCGATGATTTGTCACAGAGTCAGCTTTTGTTTATTTAAATACATACCTAGAATAAATGAAATTGACATCCCAACATTAAAACTTATCAATGACATCGCAGTCGCTGTGGTTCTCTGTTGCGGAGGAAACCATGTTACAGCTAGTAATGATGGGAAGGCTGTAGTTGCCGCTAAACCTATCCCATTTAAAATATGTCCAATATTAATTTACCTAAGTAATAAATAAATACATAATTAAATAAATACACACATAAATTAACTTATAAACAAACGAATAAAATAAATAAATAAATAAATTATTTATTTAATAAATAAATTAGTAAATAAATAAAGAAATAAATAAAATACAAGATCGAGTGATAAATTTTAAATCGGTCTCAAGAACCAGATAATTTTTCAACAAAATGACAATTGTTTTATTTATCTGAACATGTAACAAAAACATTTTTCTTTCAGTCGGTCAATTTTAATTGAAAAAACATTAAAATAAGGTCAGGTTTAAAATTCAATCTAATGCTATTATTATCATTTATTATTAATTTGTTTTTAATCTTTGAATTTAAGTTTTTCATCGAAAACTGACGTTGGATTGAATTGCTTTGTAGTATCGTTGTTTATTTGACCGACAATAGAATTTTTTTTTAATTTCTTAAGAATCACATTTTTTTCTGATTTCGATCTTAATATATGATTCGATAATTTTTTTTTGTTAATTTTTTTTCATTGAGACAGTGAAGCCCTTTTTCAAAATTACTGGCATAATTCATTTTTATTGATAAATAATAATCGGAATTTGATTGAAAATAATATCCACAACTAATTTATAAATAAATAAATAAATGAATAAATAATATTATCGGAAATTAGAGTACAAAGTTTTAAAAATATTCGCCCCAACGCCTTGAACTACTTTAATTTAAATAATGGAACAACATTTTTTCATTTACCAAGTATGTGTATTAAAGCTATTTTGCAATAAGGTCATATTAAATGCTTTAGTTCATTCTCATTAAATAAATACATTCCACGTAGCAATAAAAGTTGTGGGAGGTATACACCGCAGACCTGCTCCAACAAGTGTTAGGGCCGTTGATATGATAATTGCGAATCTCATACCTGCAATATTATGTATAGTAAATAATTATACTTGACCTATAAAATTTTTCTGTTCTTCATTTTCTTAATTTTCAGGACTACCTAGGTTGCCAGTGGTAGAGCGCCCGTTTGAAAGCAAGATGTAATGTTTTCGAACCAGAAATAATGTCATCAATTAGACTAAACAGCTCACAAAGACCGTATGCCGCAGACAAGCATACCAAACTAACAAGTTCATAATCAAAATATGCGTTATTTATTTAGATTCTCAGACAACAATTGGTGAAAAATTAAACGAATCCACATACCTGCAGCCATTTTGACTGAGAATCAAGATTTTTAATGTTGTAGATATGAATCCTTAACAAACTTATAATATGTTGTTGAATTATATAAAACCACACACACATACACACACACACACACACACATAAATAAATTATATATATACATTACCTTTCTTTTGTATCAGGTAACTGAGGGGAAACATTCCGCATATTACAGCAATACAAAACCAGTTTGCCAGTAAACCAATCATTCCATCTGTCCATCCGAAATATCCTTCTGTCGATTCCGTTATTGGTCCAAAAGAATTATAGAAAATTACCTGTGCAGCAACACAGGAACAGTAAATAAAAACAATCCACCATCTCCTTTTGTATGCATTCGGAGTAGATGGTGGAAGTGTAGAGTTGTCTGCGGCATTGAATATGTTTTGTTGAATTTCATAGTCACACATTATAAAAAAAATTCTTATGTCCTACAGCATGTATATGTCACAGGTAGTTATTTATATAGTTATTTAAATTTCTATATTAAGTTTTAATTAAGACGCTAGTTAAGTTTTAGCTTAAGATATGCTTAATTATATTTATTGCGTCATTATTTTACATTACTGTAGGTATTAATGTTGAAAGTATTTTCTAACTATACCGTTCTACTTATTAACTTTACGTTAATGAGCATGCTTAATACGAAATTCACAGTTCACTGCATTTTGGCGCGTTTTCTAGACTGGACCATTGCATTCCCTACGACACAGTCCAAGTGTCAGGACGTACTTTTTTCAACAAACTTATACATACATCTGCATGTTAATCCTTCATGGATAAACGGTTGGGTAAAACAGAAATTTAAAGCAGGTATGTTAATTTTACCTTATTAGTTTCTTAAATATGATTTTATTATTTGAATATAGTATTTCACGGGTGCAGTTTATTGTTAAATTACTGTCGGTACCTGTAATGTATATCGAGTTCACGTTTATACGCGTTAACAGTGACCTGGTATAACCCAATAGTTTTATACATATATATTAATTTAATGATAGACAGAAAGTTTTACTGGGTATTAGCGTGATTATGTTAAAGTGCTTTATTGTGCGTGATTAGGTGTGTATGTGTGTGTGATTGTGTGTGTTCTTGTGAATGGAAATGTATTAAACATTGTCTTATTATTCTGTACATGCAGGACGTTCATTCATGCATTCATTCATTTATGCATAAGATATTGATTCCTGTATCACGTCAAAGTCAATAAATCAGAGTTATTATTTATTAACGACTTGTGTTATCGAGCCACTTGTGACAAATGGCGCCCACGTAGGGACTTTTACGAAATGTGTGGTTGATTTGGCCGGAAATTGTAACAAGTTGTGGCAAGTTTTTAGCAGGAATGCTCTACAACCGGATATAGACGACATTGATCGGATTTGTATAAGCTAACCGGAAATAGATTTAACCGGAAACAGACGCCAATTAACCGGATACGGAAAACGCCTAACGAAAATAGAAATCACCGGAAATGTTCTTGTTTATTGACAGAATTTCTTGAAAAACATTGATTATTTTCCAATAATCACATTTTTCTACATTTTCAACAACTGCAGTGGATTATTTTCTTTATTCTATGTGCACATACTTGAGTTAAAACATTTTTTTTCTGGAATACCAATTCATCTAGAAGAGGATATTTGGGAATTTTACCGGAAAACATATTTGAAGACTTGTTATATCCATGGATTGAATTGAATTGAACTTAACTGTTTATTATTTGTGAACTTTGTGTTTTGTTGCAATTGATATGCTTCAAGGAGGAACACATCTGTTTTTTTGACATTGAAATATTTTCATTGAGTGTATGTGAGTATTGAAAAATTATTAGTATTTTTCTTTTTTTTTTTTTTTTTGTTTTAATTTATATGAATTTTTGTAATTGTGTTTGATCCTGCATATCTGTTTTGCAGTTTTTATAGGTCACATAAACCTAGTTTATATCAGGGATTATTTTGTGCCTGTTTTATTTTGTCATTTTTTTAGTCTAGCAGTTTCATTTACTTATACCTGCAATTTTTTTTCACAACTTACAGGGTTTAACTGACTTGTGACATGGTTAGGTAGAAGGTCATAAGGTCAAAGTGTCAAGGTCTTTCACTTTCTCAGCGGATAGGTGTTTCACTTTGCAAATTCACTTGCACTATTTTTATATTCAACTGTTTGCATTTATTTATATCTATATTACTAACATTATTTAAGAATATAAAATGCTTATAATTTTCAGGTTATTATTTAGTAAATTTTAATTGAAGAGATAAACTTAGAAACTGTACAGTTAAGATAAATGGTGTATATTAAGTTTAAACTAAAATCAGCGCAATTTAAAGGTGTAAGTGAATTAAGTTCAAATCAGCAGTGCCAAACAAAAATTAACTAAACAGCTTATATGATGCCAACAGGTAGGTTGTATATTTTATAATTAACAATTCCTTATTTAAGTGTTTTTAATTAAGGTTGTACATAGAGTTAAACGTAGTTACAAAACAAAAGCAGTATTAGTCTATCTTTTCCTTTACTGTATTTGTATATTGTCAACATATGGTGAAACAAATGTCTGTTCCAATGCCAAACGTTACACATCTGTCCTTATACTTAAGGCATCTTAAACATCCCATTTTTGTGTGAATCAATTACTTTTTATCTTAATTAATTTTATATGTTAAACATATAAAATTTTGATAGGTAAATATTGCAAATTTGAATTAGCAGAACAATTAAATAAGCCTGATCAACTGATTTATTGTTAGCTAATTTAAAATTTTATGTTGTATCCGAAGCTATTTCGGACATAAGTAATACTTCCGTCGTGTTACGTTGCCGCTGTCGGTAATTACGATTCGTCCGTTCGACTGCAATTATATCGGGTTGTTATACGACTGCAACATTTGTATATTTGTACAGTTCAAAGTATGGAAGGAGACGAGAAAACAGTTTCAGCAGATGTGAAATTTGATTTTGATGTGTTGGTTGATAAATTAAAAGAGAACCCCACAGCATACAAAGTTTTAACTACAGAAGAATATGAGGCTTTATTACAGAGACCATTGTTTAAATCCCGTATTTCTACTCCTTTTACAAGATTTCAGAATCCAGAGTCGATACCAAGGTTTACGACTCCTGGTCCTGCTGGGTTGACTCCATTTTCTCCAATACATAATGTATCCAATTGTATAGGTGGTCAAGAGGTTAGACCCAACTGTTCGTTTGTTACGTCCACATTAAACCCTCCAAGATTACTTGTGTTTTGTGGTGTTAAAGATAACCAGTCAATTAGCTATGAGGTTTGGAATTTTGAGGTCAAGTGTCTATTAAAGTCTCAACAGTATCCGGAATTTATATTGTTGCAGGCTATAAGGAATTCCTTAAGAGGTACTGCGTGTAATATGCTAGTTTCATTGGGTGAGAAAGCATCAGTAGAGGATGTTTTGCAGAAGTTAGATGGTTTTTATGGAAATGTAAATACCAGTGAAACTATGATGCAGTCTTTTTATAACGATTAGCAGAAGAATGCGACAGCTGTTGTATATGGGTCCAGACTAGAAGACACACTATCAAAGGCGATTCGAGGACGTTATGATTTATTGCCAGCAAAGGATATTATGTTAAAAAGCAAGTTTTGGTCAGGTTTAAAAAAGTTACAAGACATCTCCATGACAGAACGGGTGATTTTCAGACATTGCTCAGAGAAGTAAGAAAAGTGGAACAGGAACTTAATTATGAGCAGGGTGTAAAGTCCAAAGTTGCGCAGTGTTCTCAGCAGACACAGGATAGTGATATGAAACAAGAAGTTAAGGCCATACAAGACTTAAGTACAAGATTAGAGAAGATGGAAGTAAAGATGACATCATTACAAGATGATATGAAGAAAGTAAGAGATAGTAGAAGATATGAATTTCAAATTGCGAATTTTAACGAGCAATTTTATCAACAGAGAGGAAGAGGTTAATTCAGCAGAGGCAGGTCAAGGGGTAATAATTTTTCACAGCCGACACGCGGAAGACCGTGGTCAGTTTATAACCAAGCAACAGGACAACAACAACAACAACAGTTAAACCATTGACTTCTCCTGTTGTTGGGCAAATGGGGGAAGTAAAAGAGAATAAAGTCATAGAAAGCCCAATGAAGAATGAAGATGATCTTATACATAGATTAGTTGGTAGAGCCACGGAAAGTGAAGTCATTTTGTGTGGTGTGACGACAATTGGTTTGATTGACACAGGTTCCATGGTAACTACAATATCAGAAGATTTTTACAGACGTCTTACTGATAAACCTGAATTACACAGTTTAGAAGATATTGGTCTAAAATGTTATGGTGCTGAAGGGCACAATTTACCATATTGTGGTTATATAGAAGCAGAAGTTGGTATTCCATATTTGCATAACAACAAGTTTTGTTTACCAGTGTTAGTTGTTCCATCTACGAGTTATAATAAGGAAGTTCCAATTATTGTAGGCACCAATTAAATAAGCCATTGTAAAAATTTGAGTACTGGGGTTGTAATTCCACAAGAATGGCAGGTAGCATTTGATTGTATTGGTGAAGAAAGAATTCCAGTCAAGACCACAAACAAGTTTGCAATTAAAATCAAACCTAATGAGATAAAGACGGTGAATGGTATAATCAGGGGTGTTATCGCAGTATGGTGTTACAGAACATATTGATAAGCAACTGTCTGGAGGCCTGATTATTTGTCCTGGAGTAGTTTCCGTAGATGCCTATAAGAAGACGACAAAGATACCGGTACGTATTTGTAATTTGTCAGCTCATACAGTAATGATACCAGCCAAGTCAGTACTTTGTTGTTTAAATTCAGTAGCGGTAGTTGACAACTGGTCTGCAGTTGGCGAAGTGTCCAAACAGAAGGAACCAATAAGTTTAAAAGATTTAGAAGAAATGGGAATGAAGATAGAAAAAGAGAATTTGAGTAGTGAAGAAATAGTGAAAGCTAAAGAATTATTAGAGAAATGGACTCATATATTCTCGACAGGCCCAACATATCTAGGAAAGAGTAGTTTGGTGCGACATGAGATAAATTTAGTAAATATCACTCCAATTAAAGAATCATATCGAAGGATATCACCTGGAATGATGGACGAGGTGAGACAACATATTCAGGAAATGTTAGATGCGGATACTATAAGACCATCACAGAGTCCATACTCCTCCAATGTAGTGTTAGTTAGGAAGAAAGATGGCAGTTTGCGTATGTGCATTGATTTCAGAAAGCTTCATGCAAAGACCATTCGAGACGCTTATTATTTACCAAGAACTGAAGATACTATTGACTGATTGGAGCTAGGTACTTTTCTAAACTGGATATGAGAAGTGGGTATTGGCAAGTTGAGGTTAAGGAAGAGGACAAGCCGAAAACAGCATTCACAGTGAATGGCGTAGCATTTTCGAGTGTAATCGTATGGCGTTTGGACTTACAAATGCTCCGGCTACGTTTCAGAGGTTAATGGAAAGTTGCATGGCGGATCTAAATTTACAGTACTGTTTGGTATTTTTAGATGATATTTTGATTTATTCAAAAACCTTTGAAGATCATTTTGTTAGACTCAACGCTGTCCTGAGTAGAATAGAAAAGAACGGATTGAAGTTAAAACCATCCAAGTGTGAATTTTTCAAGAAGAAGGTTACTTATTTAGGCCATGTTGTCAGTGAACAAGGAGTACAGACAGATCCAGATAAGTTGTTGGCATTAATCAAGTGGCCAATTCCTAAGAATATTTAAGATTTGCGATCATATTTAGGTTTTACAGGTTATTATAGAAGATTATTCAAAGATTATGCTAAGATTGTAAAGCCGTTAAATGACCTGTTTGTTGGCCACTGTACACATAAGACCAAGAAGAAATCCTGTTAGAAGAAAAGTGTTGAATGGCATTGGAGTGAAGATCAACAGCAAGCATTTGATTTATTGAAGCACAAATTGACCAAACCACCTATTTTAGCCTATGCAGATTTTACAAAACCTTTTTTGGTTAACACTGATGCGACAATTGACGGATTAGGAGCTGTTCTTTACCAGAACTAAGATGGAGTTGAAAGGGTTATAGCCTACGCTAGTAGAGGTTTACGTAACAGTGAAAAGCATAACCCTGCTCACAAGTTGGAGTTTTTGTGTTTGAAATGGGCCTTGTGTGATAAGTTTTACGATTTTTTATATGGGAACACATTTAAAGTTCGTACTGATAATAACCCTTTAACTTATATGTTGTCGAGTGCCAAATTGGACGCAACTGGACACAGATGGGTAGCTGCATTGAGTAACTACAACTTTACTTTTACTTACAGAAGTGGAAAATCGAACGCTTATGCGGATGGTTTGTCCAGACAGCCGCGTGAAATGTCAGTATTTCCTGATGTAATTAATGCAGTGTGTCAAGCATATACCATAGATAGAAGTACATGCCCATATATTGAGACACTTTTAGTTTCAGATATTTCTAGTGAAGATGAGATGCACACGTTAGACCCACAAGAAGATTTTATAAAAGCTACAGAAATAAGCCATGTTAACTGGTTGGAGGAGCAGAACTCAGATACTTGTATTGGTAGGATTTTAGAGTTACAGAGACTTGGGTTTTGTCCAACTGAATTAGCTCTCAGAGCTGAAGCACTAGAAGTTGTTCGATGCTTGAGGGAATGAAAAAAGTTTAAAGTTGAAGATGAAATCTTATACAGAATGACAACAATGAACGGATAACTGTAAAAGGCAACAACATATTTCGATGTAGTGTCTTTACTGTGGATCCGTTCTCTTTCTTCAATTTATAAACCGGAATGCCATCCATCGGTATATCCGTAATAACATAGATATCCTTGTCCCATATATCTGCCAACTTGTTCTTCCCCTTCAAACCAACATTTCGTATCAATACGGGATCTCCAACATCTAAAGTGGCCTCTCTAACTTTCAAATCATATATACATTTATGTCTCTCTGAACTTTTCTGTGCTTCTCGTGCTGCTACTTTGTACGCATAATGTAACCTCTTTTTCAACTGTTTCGCGTAATTGGCCTTAGAACTGATATTTAATTCATCAGGTGACGTTAAACCACGACAGGCATCAATTGCTAATCTAGGGTGTCTTCCGAACATCAAATGATATGGGGCAAAACCAGTACTGTCGTGTCGAGTTGTGTTGTAAGAATAAACAAGTGGAGCTACATACGCCTTCCAATCTGATTTCTGGTTAACATCTAAGGTTCCTAACATATTCATTAAAGTTTGATTTAAGCGCTCTGTCATGCCATTGCACATAGAATGGTATGGCGTCGTTCTGGTTTTGGTTACCCCGGCTATCTTACATAATTCTCGGATAATATCGCCCTCAAAATTTCTTCCTTGATCGCTATGTAGCCTCGATGGAAACCCATAATGCACAATAAAGTTCCCGAACAGTGCTTTAGCTGTTACCTTGGCAGTTTGGTTATGGGTTGGAATTGCTTGTGCGTACCTGGTAAAGTTATCGGTAATAACCAATATATCTTCATTCCCTCCTTTGGATCTTTCTAACTTTAAATAATCTATGCAAACTAATTCAATTGGCTGTGTTGACATTATATCCCTAAGCTAGAAGAAAAAGTTGAACAGAGAGACAACAGAAGAAAGTTAAGATCAGAACAGAAAGACAATTCAGAGATTATAGAAGAACATACATGTGCAGATTTAGACTCAGAAGATTCAGAAGACTCATTTTATCACATTGTCCCAGTACGCAGGCGTGTTAAGTTTCAGGATAACAACAGTTCCAGTCAGGAATCAAGCGTCAGTCAAACACCCAGTAGGTCATTTAGTATGACACAACCATCAACATTTGCGGCGTCATCTTCATCTGGTTCATCTGTAAGTAGTTCCAATAAATTTTCTTTTTCTGATTCCAGTGTTCCAGAGATAGTTACAGATCCACAGTTACCACGTAGATCTGGAAGAGTATGTCAACCACCTGATCGATATGGAGACTGGGTGTATAATGGTCAAATACAACAACAAGTCTGGTATGTCTAAACAGGTAAGTGAATATTCAAGGTAAGTGCAAGGGAGAATGTCAGGTATTTACTTATAAGTAAGTATACAATATCTTAGTCACGCTTTATATATATATATATATATATATATATATATATATATATATATATATATCATTTAGTATGATTTATAAGCGTAAGTATATAAATACATGTACAATGTATGTGTGTACATGTCATTGTTGTAATTGTTTTGTGTTATATATTTACTACTCCTGAGCGGGTGCCGCTGCTGGTGGAGTAAAACTCCCCGAGGGTATCCATAACTCAGTAGGCAGTACTTTATACTGTCAGAAAATGTACCATTTAGCAAAATTTTCAGCTGCCTTAAATTGTAAAATTTGTTTAAATCTAAGGTTTGTTCCCTCATGCAAAGCATTCCTTAGCTGGATTTGGATTTATATAATTTTAGAACTTTAGATTCATTAATTTGCAACTGTTTGGCTTATGTTTTTTTTTTATTATCAAACTTTTTGGTCTTAGTGTCACTGATGAGGAATGAATTTCCGAAATGTGCACATCTGGCACATCAAAATTCAACTGGTATTTGTGTTATATATTTGTACTGCAAGACAAAATATTTACTGTTCAACAATATATAAAAATATAAGCATTTAGCTAATAAATATTTTATGATATAAATCATATGAATATATTTTATCAAAATAGTCAGGAGCCATTTTACCTAGCAGGGGAGAATGTCACAGGTAGTTATTTATATATTTATTTAAATTCCTATATTAAGTTTTAATTAAGACGCTAGTTAAGTTTTAGCTTAAGATATGCTTAATTAGATTTATTGCATCATTGTTTTTTTACATTACTGTAGGTATTAATTTAGTAGGTATTTTCTAACTACACCGTTATACTTATTAACTTTACGTTAATGAGCATGCTTAATACGAAACTTCACAGGTCACTGCATTTTGGCGCGTTTTCTAGACTGACCATTGCATTCCCTATGACACAGTCCAAGTGTCAGGACGTACTTTTTTTCAACAAACTTATACATACATCTGCATGTTAATCCTTCATGGATAAACGGTTGGGTAAAACAGAAATTTAAAGCAGGAATGTTAATTTTACTTTATTGGTTTCTTAAATATGATTGTATTATTTAAATACATTATTTCACGGGTGCAGATTATTGTTTATATTACTGTCGATACCTGTAATGTATATCGAGTACATGTTTATACTCGTTAACGGTGACCTGGTATAACCCAATAGTTATATACATATATATTAGTTTAATGATAGACAGAAAGTTTTACTGGGTATTAGCGTGATTATATTAAAGTGCGTTATTGTGCGTGATTAGGGGTGTGTGTGTGTGTGTGTGTGTGTGTGTGTGTGTGTGTGTGTGTGAATGAACATGTATTTAATATTGTCTTATTTTTCTGTACTTGCAGGAAGTTCATTCATGCATTCATTCATTAATGCATAAGATATTGATTTCTGTATCACGTCAAAGTCAATAAATCAGAATTATTATTTTTTAACGACTTGTGTTATCGAACCACTTGTGACATATAAACACTGTTATACAGTGTTACATACACAATGTAGGTCATATACTACAGCTGGTTTGTAAATGAGTAGGAGATGTTGCATATATACATGCATATTGTAAACAAATGCAGTATCAATGTGCTTGTGTTACAAATTTATAATAATAATTGATAAATTATCCAAACTTAATTTTATAGTATTATCCACATTCAGTTGCTTTAAATGGATTAAATCCGAAAGGTCATGTGAGCTTAAGACATAGCGCATCGTGCGTGTGTGTGTGTGTGTGTTTGTGTGTGTGTGTGTCGTTAACACCTATTTTCGACTTCTCCGAAACTGCTGAACAGATTTCAGTGATATTTTGTCAGAAGCATAATATGGGCATGTGCAATTCAGATTTGTCCATGGCGTTGCCATGGCTACCAAAACTAGTTCAAGGTGACATATTGGTCCAAAAATCTTTAAAAATCTTCATCGAACCCCATGTTGGGAGAAAAAAATCTAATGTGATATTTAACTTCTCTAGCGCCTTAAGCTCATTTTGTGAAATAAGTTTGAAAAATTGGTTATGCGCTTTTGTGTTTAATTTAGAAAATTTCGAAAAGTTATAACTTAACTATTTGAACAGATAATGACACGGATTTTTCAGTTTTCAATTTTTCTTTAGATTACCTTTAAATTTCGGTTTTAACCTTATTTGTGATTTGTGCAGTTTTTAACAATTTTCTTGCAAATATTTAGAGATATATGAAATCAAAACATTGCTAAAATGTTCAGCATGACAAAATTTAACAATGTACCAAGTTTCATAACTAGATGATAATCCATGTAGGAGTTGTTGACCATGAAATATTTTTCAATATATCTTAATAACTATTAACTTTTTTATAGACGTGTATATTACAATATTGTAGGTATGGATACAATAATCATTTTGATACATCGTTCAAGGTCATGAGTTCAAAGGTTAAGGGCATAGCTGAAAAAAAGACTGAAACTGTTATTATCTTGAAAACTATTAACTTTTTTGTATAGGCATGTATATTAGAATATTGTAGGTATTGATAGGTCGATAATTTTCTTATACGGTTCAAGGTCATACTTTCAAAGGTCAAGGTCATAGCTGCATTAGAAGAATTATATTGAAAATTATCTTGAAAAGTATTACGTTTTGTACAGGCATGTATATAAGAATATTGTAGGTATTGTTGTGTCGATCATTTTGATATATGGTTCAAGGTTATACGTTCAAAGGTCCAGGTCATAGCTGAACTTAAATACTTATATTGTTAATTATCTTGAAAAGTATTAAGTTTTTGTAAAGGCATGTATATTAGAATATTGTAGGTATTGATATGACCGTCATTTTGATATATGGTTCAATGTCATAGGTTCAAAGGTCATAGTCATAGCTGCATAAGTATACTGAAATGATTAATTATCTGGAAATTATTCATTGCACTTTAGTAACTGCGCGCTTTTAGCTATTTTAAATGAACTGTTACTAAATATTTCTGATTTAGTATTGTAGCAATTCTAAACTGACAAAGTTTGGAAAATTTCTATAATTACAGTCATTGCAAACGACTTTGGGCATATCCTCAGGTCCTATATGATTAAAAGTAAAATGAATGAATAGTGAATGAATGAATGAATGAATAAAAAAATAAATGGATGAATGAACAGCAACAACTGATATAATAATAATAATTTTTATTGTTATTATTATTATTATTATTATTATTATTATTATTATTAATATAAAATATTATTATCATAATAACGTTCAGGTAATTTAAGTAATAACATGTATTCGGTTTAAAATGTAACATAGTTCTGTCTTTTTGAGATGGGTGATGTGTATATAAATTATCATGGTCATTATATCATAAAATAACCTACGTATCTATAAAAGACCAAAGTCCATTTAAACCCGTAAAGTTGGTTATAATGTTGTCTAACGCCATATAACCAACTTTTTCAGCTTTCCGAGAGGAGAGCGTATTTAAAAAAAAACTAAAATATAGTTATTGTAAAAAAAAAGAAGATAGATAAATAGACAGATAGATAGATAGATAGATAGATCATATGGCTCACTTCGTTTCCAAACATTGCCAATAACTGTTATGATAACGTCTTGGCCCAAGCTCCGAAACAGCGTCAACCTCCTAGATCCGTATGTCGCGAGGTAGACGCTGCAGACAGCCCTCAAAAAATTTTCACGATTCGTGAAAATTTTGAAAGTCGTTTTTTTAAAAAGTTTATCTCTTCCGAATGCACCGTTTAAAAACTATTAATCTAAGTTTTGTGGTCTTTTAAGTTTAATCAATACCAAAATACGATAGTCAGTACATTGAATTTCTGAATTTTTATGATGTTTTGAGGGGATTATTTCTTCTTCCGTAAATGTAGTTAAAAAGTTTTGTGCGAAACTAAATCTCTGGATAAATTGCCAAATAATGGACGGAATCCGGCGTTCCTCGCAACAAGTTTACATCTATATTCGTTTTAAACAAAAACAAAATAGACAATTAAGGTGATTAAAACCCGATAAAGTACTTGTAAGTCTACTTGTATGATTGAGATAGTTTCCCATGTTCGCTAACTCTATAAGAATGAAAATATTGACTACATTAGGCCTATTATGGCACCAAACAAAGTCGTGTTGTACATCCCATTGAGATGAGGACCTCGGTATCCAAATGGTTACGTGCATATTGATCAAAGTGCCTCTCGCTGCTTAGGTTTTAATCTCGCTCGACAAATCCTAGTGTGAGAAAGTTTGTCAGTTAGCTTGCAGAAGGTCTGTTTTCTCGGGGTCAATCCCAGATCTGACCGCCTCGATACAAGTTAATTTTTAGCTGTTTAGTTTTAACACCATCGGTCTACTAAATATGGTGGCAGTATAGCACAATGTCTAATCTTTTGTGAGTTAGATTCTAGTGATAAAGAGTAGTTTTATATTGAAAATAAACTCCAACAAAATCGAGACTCAAACCCACCCATCGGTTGGTAGAGTGCTCGTACCGTAAGTTGGAGGTCGTGGGTTCAAACCCCTGCCGGGTCTGACCCAAGACTTTAAAGTGGATAGTGTCTGTTCTTTCGCCAAACACTCGGCATTACAGAATGATTCTTTCGCATGGGAACTTAAAATAAACAAGGTCGATCCCATGTCACGGCGTGGCTCGATAAAGAACCCTGCTGTATAATGCCATCAGTGCAAAGCACCAGCAAAATTTCTGCACTTTCGTCAATAGCTGGCACCATCTCGATATAAGTGAAATATTCTTGACTGGGACGTTAAACACCATTACTTAACTCAAACCCACCCAGATCTTCATGATTTATCAAATAACAGTGAGGTACTACTGGTGGTGTTAAACCAACAAGAGTGCAACCCCTACAGTATCTCATCTTGTGAAGTGCTATGTGAGAATTGAGTTTAAACCCTGACCAAACTTAACATTTAGGTTGTGTCTGTTCTTGAACTTAGCATTTACAAATTAAAGTCCTGGATCTTTTCAAAATAAGACCATTGAAGAATCCTTCCCACACATTGCCCTGAGCATGCTACATGAAAAAAAAAAATTCACCTTAAGCTGTTGATGTCCCAATGAATTTTTCTTTACCTGGGACATAAAATCATATACAATCAATCAGCCATCAAAATTGCTTTAATTGAGGATACTGTCTAACATAGGGGAAAAAAAAGCTGCAAACTACATCCAGAGAGTGAAGTGTTTTCTCTTCATAAAATGTCTCTCAATTCACAACTATTACAGCATGATCTGATACCTACAGAAACCCAGTTATCAGGTTCACTTCATATACCTAACTTTGTCATATTCTTATACAAAAAAAAGTAAATAATAAAGGTGAATATTGATGGACTGCAGTTGAAGTCTGCTGGTTGTTATATCAGACATTAAAAGTGAAGTCTCCTCTCTTGCAATATTAGTTCTAACTGTTAAAATGACCATATTACAAACTCTGTAAATTGCTTATATTTATATGTGCTTTTCATGGAGATAATTTCTTTAATTTTGGTCTCTTTACATGGTGATGTCTAGGTATAAGTGAAAATTTGTCAATGAAATCTACATTACTTAAGCACCTTGCATTGGGAAAATATTGACATCAAGTTTACAGACAGTGATTTCAGCATCTCAGAAGTTATTGCAGCCAGTTTTTACTCTGTAGCAATTTATTTAATCCAAGTAATGACAACAGCATTACTCCCTGCATACATGTGCAATCTAAATTGTCAAAATCAAATTTAATGTTTGACCTTCATTTTTAATTTTAGCTCACCTGGCTGACATGTCATTTGAGCTTATCATTATGGTATTACACAGCTTGTGTACATATATGCATCATCATCATTATGTTATTAGGTAACCATGATTGTATAGTGAACAACTGTGACATTTATTATCTAATAACAAGTAAAAGAATAATTAATGCTGCATTAAAAGTTGAAAGTGCAAATTAACACCATTTGCCTTGCTTCTATCAACCTGCTGCCCTTCACGTTTCACCTTTTTCTTTTCCATGGCCTTATGTCTTCTGTAATTTGGTCTTGTCCACGGAATAATTTTGACTTATTCTTATTGCACTGTAAGTCTTAAGTCAAATCAAGATTACAAAAGTTTAATTGTAAACTTAGATCCTGTAATGTTGAACATTTTTGAAAAATGTTTTCATCTATCTATATTTTTTCAAGGACACACACACACACACACACACACACACACACACACACACACACGGTCAAGTGGTCTAAAGCACAATTTAAGGATCACAGTGTCTCTAACCACCTAGGTTCAATTAATTTGGAGAAAATCCTAGTGTGAGAAAGTTTGTCAGTTCACTTTGCCAAAGGTTTTCTTCAGCCACTCAGGTTTCACAAGTATTGCAAAAATGATCAACATAAGTAAAGAAATTTTAGAAGTTCATGTGGAAGGAGTTAATATCAGGCCATTATCTTCTTTTATAGCTATATATTTCCCATCATTAATCAGAGATCAAATGTCATTCTTTAAAAACGGTACATATAACATATCTTTGAAAGTTGGTGTCCTTGTGTCCAGGTGAGCTATATATGCCCATTATTCTCTCAATTCATTGGATTATTATTAGCAGAAAATTTCTGCAAAGATTTATTTAATTTTATTTATTTATTTTCATAATTATTATTATTATTTTTTTTTTTTTGACATATGCATTTGAAAGTAAAAATTCTAATGCAGGGACTATATCTGGTAACTTTCAAGGTAATTGAAATTTTCAGATGATCTTCATCAAATTTCAAAATGATTTTCTTGTAATCTTTTTCTCATCTATTAATTGTGTTTCACGGGAGTAACGATTATGGCTATACACACACAAGTGAAATTTTTATGCACATGACTAAAATGTACTTATTCCAAAAGTACAATCAAATATTCATCAGTAGATTTGTACATTTGAAAACAATCCTTCAAATTCATACTCAGCTACTTGGTTTCTGCAATGCAGATGCTACTGTGAATTTTTTAAATCCAATTGTAGCTAATATTTTACCTGATGTAGGATAAAACTGAGGAAATAATAACTTCAGGCATTAGAAATGTAGCCTAATTTTGCAATTAAAACTGCTTAATTGAAACCCTAGTTTGTGTTAATTATGCAATAGTTTGCTAAAATAAGGCATACTTTCATATACATGTACATGTAAAACAATATTTTCTTTTAATAAAGAAAAAACATTTTATATCAGAATAATTTAACACAAAAATAAAACCTAGGATGAAGACTGGGCATACAATATACACACAAGTCAAATCTCTTAACAGAAAAAATGTTAACTTTTTTCATCAGTTTTTTTTAGCTCACCTGAGCACAAAGTGCTCAAGTGAGCTATTGAGATCAGTCTCCGCTGTCGTCTGTCGTGCGTCAACTTTTGCTTGTTAACACTCTAGCAGCCATAGCTTTTATCCAATTTACATCAAACTTGGCCACAATGACCCCCCTGACAAAAGCTAAGTCAAGTTCAAATATGGGTCATGTTCGGTCAAAAAGTAGGTCACTAGGTCAAATCCTTAAAACCATGCTGATACTGTAGAAGCCATATTTTTTGCTAAATCTTCTTCAAACTTGCTCAGATTGAACAACTTGACAAAAGCTAAGTCATGATTGAATGTGGGTCATTTTGGGTCAATAAGTAGGTCACTAAGTCAAACACGAAAATACTTTGAATACATCCTTTAATTCACATTTTTATTCTGAAATTCATCATACTTGCTCAGACTGATCCTCTTGACAAGAGCAAGGTCAAGTTTATTTATGGATGATATTAGGTCAATTAGTAGATCATTAGGTCAAATCACGTAAAGCCCTTTTTAACAGGCCACAGTTATATCCAGTCATCATTGAACATAGCCACAGTGATCCTCTTGACAAAAGCTAGGTGAAGTTTGTATGTGTGCCATACTAAGTTTATAAGCAGGTCACTAGGTCAAATCAAATAGGTAAAAGGTCATTGGTTCAAATTATTGAATAACTCTTGTTAAAATTCTATTTTTAACTTTATATCAAAATTGACTTTAATGCAAATTGAACTCGGGTGAGCACCCAGGGCCTCATGGCCCTCTTGTTTACTATGCCTATAAATCACATCAAGTTGTTGTTGATGATGATGATGATGATGATGATGATGATGATGATGAAATATTGTAAAAAAAGAAATCTTCACTAAACCAAACTAAAAATTGGTGTGTTGTAATAAGTTATAGAAGTAGAAATGCAGAACTCATGATATATGTAATTTTTAAAAAATCAATTTTGACACAAAATGTTTGTTTCAAATTATAAAACAGTCCATTTTGGTAAATTAAGCATAACTAATAACAGTAACATGTTCCATACTAGCCAATACCACATCATCTCTTAAAGCCCCTCAATGATTTGGATTTAAAGTAAAATCTTGTTATAATGGACCCTAATGATATCTACCATATATGTTTATTAGTTTGCATCAATTTTATGCCAAAGTTCTATAATGCCAAAATCTAAATCAAGAAATGGTGGTACCTGTTGTCGATGTCATGTGACTTGAGGAGTGGCATGTTTATCTTAAGCATAATGATTTAGTGAGTTGTCAGGTAAAAATTGCCTTGAGTTTGTGCTAGTGCAAGGCAGACCATATTTACTCATTTGTAAATCTCGCTGAGGTTTAATTGTACTTTGTTCTTAATGGATAAGCCACTAGCATGAAAGCAGTGCCTGTATAAAACCTGCTTAAAGGATTCCTTATTTAATAAGTTTTACCCTATATCAATTATCAGTCTAGGGAAGTTGAATTTTGAATTCATTAACCTAACACTGGGTAAATATCAGCAAAATTTTGTAAGGTGAATTAATTATACATGTATAAGTAAAAAAAATCATTATTTAATTAAAAAAAAAATAATAATGAAAAAGAAAGAATCAGATTATTTGTTAAGAAAAATATGAATTGTTTTTCTTAAAATTACAGATTCAAAATTAATAACCCTGAAGAAAATAAACAGGGTGGTGTGGTGCCAGGGATCAAATCCTTGTTTCCTTAAATCAGGTGCTTTGTAAATATTTTGGTTTTCCTTGCTTTAGCTTTCAAATTTCCTCATGACCTGTTGAAACTAAGACAAATGAATGAGTACATGACTGTTTTTTTCAGAATTGATTTAAATTATATGCATCTTAAACATGTAGCATTTCACTATAATCTATGACCTAAGATTATATTTGAGTTATCTAGGCAGAATTTAAGCTTTAAAAGGTAACTGGTCAGATATATTTTGTTAAATGTGAATTATGCCTGTATGGTATAATAGGTGAGACTTTTTTATAATCTATACACAGAATTAAGTATATAAGTTTGTATCTTTCTAAACATGCTTTTATCTTGCTTTAAGAGTGCTAGTAAACAAATTCACGAAGCCAATATTGCAGAAATATTCTTTAAGCCACACCACCACCACACCTGGTATGATGATTATTATTAATTTTTAACAAAGGCAGTGAATGAGATAAAGACTAAATATGTTTTCATTCCTGGTTTGATAGCAGTGGTGTATTGGACTTTTACATCCCAGTTCTTAACTTTTTTTCTCACTTATAATGAGACATTCTGTTCAGAGCTGTTGGAGGAACTGGAGTTCCCAAAGAAACCCACTGACCAACAAGAAAAACTGACATAGATGTTAGGGATTTCCACCAGGTGAGGTTCAAATCTAGGTCATGAAATACTGTGGTCCGTCAGCAGATCTTTGGAACGCTTGACCACAAAGGCCCTAAATGAATAGAGATGATTTTTTTAAATTATTTAAAATCTCCCAAATCCTTATCTTACTAGAAACACATAAATGCATGTACTCAATTATTGTTATCACTTTCACTCTACACAACTACCTTAAAGCGTTTTTATATGTTAACAAATACAGAGGTATATATTACTTTCAAGTGCCAGTGAATTCAATATTTCCGTTTTTTAATATAAACTATCGGTCACGTCAAGCAACTCTTGAAAGGTATCTGCTGTTCTGATTTACAATAATACAGAAATCTACCATTTTAATCAATTCGGTTGTTAAACAAACGGTTTGGCATAAATTCCATTAAAATAAAAAGACTTCCGACTGCATGAAATGTAAAGAAACTGTTTTCATCTCTGGCATTTGGCTTCCAAAAAGTTTAAAGACGACTTTACAGGGCGCTGCCATATTGTATCGAATGTACACAAGGTATCGCGTATTGATCTGTGAAAATAGTACCGCGATCTAAACTTCAGAAATGTTCCGAAGGGCTGTCTGCAGCGGTCATAAAAGAGGTACGAATGTTGGCCGCTGTTCGGAGCTTGGTCTTGGCCAACAAAAACATTTAACGTTTCTTTTCTACATTTTTTGGCAGAATGCGCTTAAAAATTTGTAATCATCCCGTAATAATATTAGAGGTAGACAATTTGTATTTCGTAATTCGTCCCTAATTAACAAGTTTTTCATTTAGTATTTAATAAAGCACTTGATGGCGAATATATTGAATTTATTAACAATTTTGATTAAAGATATTTTATTTCCCTTGAGCTGATTTAGTCATCAACGGATTCTCCACCGACTCCGGAGATTCCACTTTTATATCAATATTTATTCTGGAGTAATACATAAAACGATACAATTTGGCAATCGTCATTAAAAGTAAGAGTATCTACTGGTTTACTGGGTTCCAGGATAATGAACAGGGGGAATGGTATGCTTGTCTGCGGCAAACTGACTTGGTGATTTAAGACTTAATAAAAAACTAGTCCTGGGTGCGCACTCGGTATATTCAGAAAGCACATTCTCACGCAAATTAGATATTGTTCTTAATCTTTACGAATAAATAACTTTGGTCTTTTTGCGAATGATGAAAATTATTGATACGACGTTATACATCATTATGAAACAACAATCGATTTTTGAAAATTGCTGCCTCTGTTTCTTTTAATGATATAGATGTATTTTAATTTAACTAGATACATATATCAACTAGTTATATGATTACAAAACGTGCTTTGTTATAGAGAGAAAAGGCATCGTTCTAAACTGCGCAGTTCCCAAATTTAGATCAATAACTCCTGGTTGATGACCCTTTTCTTATTAAAGTTTTAATCTGAGAAAATGACTGGAGAAGTGGAGTAATGGTGTTTCACGCCCCAGTCAAGATTCTTTCACTTTTTCGAGGCGGTCAGTTCTGGGACGGGGGAGGAAACCAGAGTGCGTGGAGATAACCACCGACCTTTGGCAAGCGAACTGACAAACTTCCCCACTATTGGATCTGTCCCGAGGTGAAATTCGAACCCAGGCGGTGAGAGGCACCGTGATCCGTAGGCGCGCGTTTTAGACCACTCAGGCACCGAGACCCCTTAGTAAAACTTTTCAAAATCTCCTCCTCTGAATCTACAAGAGATATACCTTAGTTATTATTTAATTTATACATCCTTAGGTCATCTATTTTCAGATTGCACAAATGGTAGCCATGGGGCTCAAAATGGGGAAATTGTAAGGCACTGAGTGGGGAAATTGCTAAAAATTATATATTTGTAACAATATCTTGAAAACTTTTAATTTCTTGTATAGGCATGTATATTAGAATATTGTAGGTATTGATATGACGATCATTTTGATATAGATCAAGGTCATATGTTAAAAGGTCAAGGTCACAGCTGCAGAAGAATACTTAAATTGCTAATTATCTTGAAAACTATTAACTTTTTGTATAGGTATATATGTTAGAATATTGTAGGTATTGACATGATGATCATTTTGATATATGGTTCAAGGTCATATGTTGAAAGGTCAAGGTCACAGCTGCAAAAAAACTTAAATTGCTAATTATCTTAAAAACAATTAACTTTTTTATGGGCATGTACAGTAAAAACTGCCTTAGCGGTCAAATGGAATTAACAGTCACCTGCCGATAGCGGTCAGGTTGAATCCCGCCCAATGAATTTTACTATATATTTCACCTGAAATAAATGGTCACCTGCGAAACGCGGTCAGCGGCCACTAATTTTGTGACCGGCAGCAAGAAAGAACCTGGATTAAAGTATCAGTATTTATTATACTGCTTCTTGGCCATGCACTCGGCATTAAATTATAAAAGTGGTTCATCTGGTGCCAGGATAATGAACTGGGGAGTGATATGCTGATCTGTGGCATGCTGGCTTGGTAAACTGGCACCTTGCCAAAAAAAGTTTCCCCAAGTGTGCTAGATCATACTACACACTTTCATGTTTACATGCATACCTACCCTTGGTCTTGGATTAACCCATAGAGGTAATACAGTAATTTGTATGTTTTGGCTGGGTTTTTTAAAATGTGGAAATGCCATCATTTACCAAATGTTGTATCATTTAGTTGATATTCTATCATTTGTCATTGTAATTATCAAACAAATTTGAATTAAATGTTTAAATTTATGTGCCATTCTTTGCATCAGAAACTTTTAGTTTGAGAGATAAAGTATGAGGTACTCAACTATTCAAAACAATTTATTCCTTAAAAATCTTGCCTATCCAAGCCAGTCTTGACCACTCTAATCTCATAGTATAACCACTGCTGAAGCTCGCTCCGTAAGTGGAAGGTTGTGGGTTCGAATCCCGACCGGGTCTGACCCAAGACATAAAAGTGGGTAGTGACTGTTCTTTTGCCAAGCATTACAAAATGAAAGCTACGGTTCTTTAAGATGGGAACTTAAACGAGGTCCCGTGTCACGGTAGGCGCTTATTGCCTTGCCATTTTCCCATTTTTAGCCCTATGGCTACTATTGGTGCAAATCTAAAACTAGATGACCTAAGAATATTAAACATGAAATAACTAGGGTTTATCTCTTGTACATTCAGAGGAAAAGATTTTTTAAGTTTTTAACTACCCACCCCTTTTATTGGCCCCAAGGGGACATAACTCCTTCATTTATTCAAATCCGAAAGGCCTTCACCAAGGCATGATGGTAATCAAGTACCATTTAATTTGGCCCAGTGGTTTTGGAGAAGATTAAATGTTAAAAGTTTACGCACAATGCACGACAAACAACGGGCGAAAAGATGGATAGCAATAGCTAATTTGAGCTTTCAGCTCAGATGAGCTAATAACAAAAACAATATGAATGATGGAGTTGATAATAATTATATAATTGTAATAATTAAGAAAAAGAAGAGGAGGAACAGGAAGAAGAAGAATAAGACAAAGAAGAAGCAGAGGAATGATGATGATGATGATAATAATAATAATAATAATAATAATATTCAATTTCACAATAAATAAATAAATAAATTTCTTGCAAAGATGGCTAAATTCATGTAGAAGCTACAATACAATGACAGAGAATATGGTCAAGTATTTTAATATTAGGAAAACATCCAAACAACCACAATTTTCACAAATAGCCCAGATCCTAGATTATTACTTCGATAAATAAATATGTGACCTTGAACTTTGAACCAATGACCTTGATATTAAATAACAAAAGACAAAATCGGGCCTGTATCGCTCAACTGGCAGATAAAATGCAACTCATTTTATAGCAACAGTGGCCATCTTGGATGCCAAAAGCAGCTGAATTTTTTCATAAACTTTAAACTACTCCATCTAGGGACCTTCCATGTAAAATAGTTCTATTTGGCCCAGTAGCTTCATAGTAGAAGATTTTCAAAGAATCAGCTATTGATAGCAGCTTATTTACATAGTTCGCTAAATCAGTTGATGAAAATAGCCTGCAATGGCCATTTAGCACTTTTTAGCTATTTATAACAACGGTGGCTACTGTGGATGTCTCGAGATGATTTGTACAAAATTTAATCACTCCATCTAGGAATACCCCATGCCAAATATGGCTCTATTTGGTGTTGTAGTTTCAGAGGATAAGATTTTCAATGAATCAGCTATTTATAGCTAATCATTTACCTATTCTGCTAATAT
>CM056609.1:23320790-23378448 GCA_029721355.1 Tegillarca granosa | reverse complement strand
AAAGGCATCCATATTTAACATGTCATAATATATTGAGCAGGTACCGCGGCTGGTGAAGTTAAACTCCCTCAGGGTAACCATGACTCTGTAGGCAGTACTTGTGCACCTTGTTTCAAAATTTTCAGCCGTATTAATTTTTGAAATTTATTTAATTTATGTTTGTTTCCTTATGCAAAGCATTCCTTAGCTTGATTTGGACTCATATAATTTTGAAACTTTGATTAATTGTCTAATGTTTTGATTATTAACTTGTTTATCTATCAACTTTTTCAGCTCCTGGTTACATGATGAGAAATGAATTTTCGAAATGTGGACATAAGGCACGGGAAAATTTAACAGGTACGTTTGTTAAATATGACACCTCTTTCATTTAACTGGGAAATAACTTTTTTATCCATAATGTATTTGTTTTAAATCTAAAGAGAAGTCTCTACTTTTCACTTAAACGTTGTAAAGACACATATGAAAATAAATATATTTATCCACCCCCAGGAAAATTAGGAAAAATAAAGATTATCTCATAAGGGATAATGGCTATTCATATTCACATATAGTAAGTGACTGATAGTAAAAATATTGTTTTCGGGAGTCATTGGATGTTTAAAGAACTATACAATGAATAATAAACATCTCAGTAAGGTTACATATTAGGATTAAGATCATTTTAAAAAGAATACCATGTAGGAAATAATTTTTTTTTCTTTTTTAAGAGTATAAAATATACATGATCTCTCTCCTGTAAATAAAATAGGTATTTGGAGCGTCAAACATAACAAAGCATGAATTGTCTTCAATAGTCATATATTAAACGATTAAAAAACAAAACTTCAACAATAATAGTAACTTTTAATAATGCTGGTAGTATAGTTTTGTTTTTAAGTTCAAATTGATGGATAAGAATGCATGATCGGTTTATTATTATTATTATTATTTCCTTTGCAAATTTCTATTTCGTTTTAAAATTTTGATCAATAGCCTTTCCATTATTATGAAGTATGTGTTTGGTTTCAAACATATGTGGTCTTTACAAAATGTCTTGAAATCATAAGATGAATTTTTAAACTTCATATCAGATAATTGTCAATAGTCATAGAAATATAATATTTAATAAATACAAACTTCTCTCTGTTAAAAGCAACCTATCATTAAGTCGCCTACCAGACACAGTCGCAAGTTGTGTTAATAGATTGTCTAACTAGCAACGTAGTCATTTTACTTGCTGTATTGTCAAATGCGCATGTAAACAGACAATTTTAAATAAAACTAAACAAGATGGAATCGGATGTTTTTATAGTACTCTTGTAACAAAAGTATAATTATCCAACTGCACAAATTTTATAACCATTGTTTACAGGGAATTCGACTTGTTTTTATTTCATTCCTATCAGTTATTTGTATTGTGTCGTGCTCTTATTTGTGTTTGATTTCATATTTGGATGTGATCAAAGCACGGATCGTTATATTTGTGTTCAAATTTTACTTGATCGGTATCCCCTGCAGCTTTTTAGATGGTGATTGTCACATGGAACTGTATATTACTACTGTGTCAGTATCTAATGGTAGAATTTTCTTCGAGAAATCACGAATGTTCAGTCGCACCATAATCGACTGTAAATGAAGAATGAACCGAAAATGTTTGAACATGATTTCAACTACTGGATCGGCATCTGTGCTGATAGAACTTTCACCGAGGATACTTTCTCCCATCTGAATCTTATTGCATTGTATGTTTATGATTGTGTTTGAATATTACTAATAGGTTGTGATATATCGTGGTGGAATTTTCCCAGAGTACCATAAGCGAAGTCGTATCTTAGAGGATTATGATTTAAGCTAAACCAAATTACTGTTGAAGTCACGGGGTTTTTGACGGGGGGGGGGCATATTATGCAAAACATTCAAAGAAAATCTAGTTAACTTAAATTAGGTTTATGAATATTCACTTTCTTGAGTCTAGTTAAAACTGAAAATTGCTTTGCGCATCTGCAATTAGCCATGAAAGTGTTTTGCAGAAAGATAAATGTTGATGCTATGGGCGATTTTACATGTCGCAAATGGTGATAATTAGTGTAAGTAATGTTGGAAGTAATGTTGTTAGTAAACGCATTACTTCGATAACGCATAAAATAATCTATCTATCATTAACCTGTTTTATAAACATATAAAATTCCAACGGCGGCAAGTTTTTATTGTATGCATGTTTGTGGAAATATAGATGAGCATAACAATAAGCTATTACGATTTCACTGAGTGAAAAATAACGAACCTAATTCAAGTTCATTCACTTTTCTATGAAAACTAACATGTAGCACTGTCCAGAAAGTATTCTAACATCAAATAATTATTATTGCATTAATTGGTTTACAAATGGGCTTATGCTGTATAAAAAATCTAAACATTTTTAAATGAACAAAACAAATATAGATTGAAATAAAACAATTCTCTAAAAGACATATTACTTGGCAACAGTGAAATCGATCAACCAAAAATAAGTTACATGTTGATTATTGAAAAAGTCGTAAAAGACAAGATTAGATAAGTCACATGTTTCAGTGAATAAGTTATTGTTCAGAGCCGCATACATGTTTAAGGAAATCAAAATGTAACCATTTTTTTTTGTATTTACACAACAAATTTTTTACACGAGATTGAGATTAGTGATAGAGAAAATAGAATAAGAAACAAACGTCATAAGGTCTTTCGCGAACATTTTATCAAAACAAGATTAAATTAGACCAATTTTTTTTATTTGTGATTGGAGTGCTAATAAATCTTATTTGAGTAAAGTAAATCTCAAATATTTTTTTCATTGTTGAATAAAAACGTAAACAAATTTGTTTAAGGAGGTCTGTTTTCATCTTTTATTAAATATTTACAGAAACAAATGAAAATTTTAGAAAAAAACTTTTAAAATATACAACACAGATACCTGTTAAACCAATTATTTGTTTTCCTTGTTTTTAATATTTTAACTTATAAGAAGTTTCAAAATCCCATTATTTTTGTTTACCAGGCTCTCTAAATATATATCATCGTAACACTATATAACAGCTACAATTTAACTGAAAACTAAGCGTCAGCATTCCTTATTTCCTTTCTCACATTGTATAGTTATATGATTAATTTGACTGATAACTGACACGGTTTCTTATTGTTTTTTTTTAAATATGACCTAAAACATATTATTTAGTTTAAGTAAAATTCTTATTTTCTTTTTGTGATGCTTAAGACGCCGTAATTGTATAACCTCGAACATTCAAGCATTGGTTTTAAGTAAAATACATGACCCATCTTTATCGATAAGAAATTTTGCAAAAAGGCAACAAAAATAAATGCAACTTCTAAATTACTAATTGAATATAAATAAATATCATCAGAACCATGGAGAAGAAACAAGAAATAGATATTTATCTTTTACGCACCACAAAAGTGTTTACAAAAGTTATTTTTTAGTATGGTGAACATCCAGAAATATCGCCCTTCAAGTGTTTTCGTCAGTGGACATCACCCGAGGGTGCAAAAACTTTAATTCACTGACAATTATGGATTATCGAATACCTAGAGGACAATTACTTGCTATTATGTTTATTTTTTTATTCTAGCGAATTTGAAAAAATATGGCTAATTATTCCAATTTCTGCTGCATACAACAAATACGGTTATTTTCATTGTACTTGTGACAAATTTCCATTTCCAAGAAATTTTTTCCTGTTTCTTATGCTCAATTTTCTATCTAGATTTTAAGTTTAAATTTTTATGGTGTTTGACAAAACAACCCGACTCTCTGTTGAATGTCATGGTTTCACCATTCTTACAACCAAACGTTTATTTTAATCATCGATTGTTTAAAATGTTATAACACAAATATATATAACACAAATACCTGATAAATTTATATTTAACAAAAAAATACCTCTTTAATTACGATGTGCCTGGATGCATCTACCGGAAATTAATTCCTCATCAGTTACACAAGGGGCCGAACATTCTTCCGATAAAGTTTAATATCATTTGTTTTGTGAAAGCTAAAAGCATGTACCGCAAAAAAGTCTGTAAGTTTTAGTATTCAGTTTTACTCTAGTGTCACTGACGAGGAATGATTTTCCGAAATGTGCAAATATGGCACATTAAAATTAAACAGGTATTTCGTTAAGTATATTAGTTAACTTGCAGTTATTTTGTACCGTTTTCGCAATCCATAAAAATTAATAAGCTTATTGTTGAAAACATTAAGATTGAGTTAAAATTTACATTGATAAATGGACATCTTGTTTTATGTTATTTTGGACATCTCAGAATTAAAATACTTTCCATTTCATTTTGTTCGTGTAAATACTGTATTCAAAAATGATAAAGATATAAAAATGGTCACTTTTTAAAATTTCCACTCGGTATTTGCTGTAATAATCCTTTCATAGAGCCATTCCTGCTCAGAATACATGTAAAGCATTTACATTGCATGCCCAATATTTATTATAATGATATAATATATCATTAACTTAAAGCTAACGATCTTTTTTTAGCGATGAGTTTTTCTTTGAATTGGTAAAATTAAGGAAACATTCATTAATATATGGAATTTCATATTTTATATTTATAATTTTAATGTTTTGAGATAATAACGCAAAAATTTTAATGTTTTGAGATGTACCATTTAGGAAATATTTCTGCAGTCTAAAAATTTATTTGAAACTAAGGTTTGTTCTTCATGCAAAACATTCCTTAGCTGGATTTGGATTTATATAATTTTGGAACTTTAGATTCATTATTTTCAACTGTTTTATTTATGTATTTATCTATCAAACTTTCGGTCTTAGTGTCACTGATGAAGAATGAACTGTCGAAATGTGCACATCTGGCACAACAAAATTTAACTGGTATTTGTGTTATAAATTAACATATCCGAACGCAAATTATCAAATTGAGTGTATTTAATGGTAATTGAATATTTATTACTTACACAGTCCAAAATGCATGTAATGTATGTAGTTTTTAAGTCTATATTAATGTTTTAAGGGGAACCAATTAAATGACATTGAAAGTCCTTAAAAATAAGCCTAAGGTAAAAACAAATTTTTATTTAAGCATTATTTTTTCAACACTAACGTAATTTCAGTTTAACGACCAATTTTCTGACATATTGCTATAGTTCAAGCCAAACATAAATCCGAATAGTATGATTTCTTATTATAAAGTTTTTGTTTCTTTGTTGTTTTTAAAAGAATTTATTTTAAAAACAACGGTCCTAAATGTGACAGGTTCTTGAGCTCTTTTAGATATTTTGTTATCCAATTCATCATATTTTATTTGTTTTAATGTATTTGTTTTAAGGAAATATTAATAAAGTTTAAAGCTACTTTTATTAGGGCCTGGGCTGAATTATAAAATAAATGTAAAAACTTTTAAAAAAAATCTCCACCTTCGTTCATATAAAATGTTACGTTCGTATTATAAAAATTAGTACATTCCGAGTCTTTGTGCCGTTGATTAGTTAAATTTCTTTTGCATTTTGAAAATCTTTATAAAATTATCAGACAGTGAAAGCTTTTTTCGTAAACAGTTCCAAGTTAAATAACTTTGTCAAGCCTTTGTTGAATATCTAATCTAGAACATACGCCATATGTACGGCAAATTGGTCATCCCTTTATTGTTACAAAATGTGCTGTACCATTTTGACTAAAACAAAACTTTTCAATACACACATAATATCACCTTTGTTGTCAAACCCATCTTTAGCATATCAGCACAAAGGTATAACAAACACACACACACACACACACACACACACACACACACACACACCTTACAAGATGCGTTATAAACAAATTCGTCGGAGAGTAACGAGCGTTGTCGAAAATGTCTTAGTATTAACAGGTTGGCAAGTTTCTGAACATTACCGGTATATATACAATGTGTATAATGTTAGACAAATAAAAAGCAACATAAGATTCTAGTTGAAAAATTAAAAGATATACTAGAAAAGGTTTTTTTTATGAATTAAATTAAGACGAATGGAAACAAAACGTCAACAGAAGCTGAATTTTAACATTTGATTACTAACATGGATTAAAAAATCATATTTTTCTATAGAATAAATAAAGAGATTATAATAATAATCATCATAATAATAATTGTTGAAAAAGTCAAATGGCAAAAAATAAGTCTTAAAATATCTTGATTTTGAATATTATGTATATTATGTATATTATCGGTATTTCTGTTCCGTAGGACTCTATTTATTTTATTTTTTGTTCCTCTTAGGCGATTGTGAATTCTCAGCTTTGTACAAAACTTGTAAAATTTTTGGAAAAATTGAAATTTGACTACAATGTCTCTGATTGTTTTTGACATCAGTAACGTATATAACGTAGAGTAACGATGAATAGATTATTTTAAAAAAATATTTTGTGGAAAATAAATGAACACAACATAAAGCACAGATAGTTATATTCTTACCTTTATTTAAAGTCCAATAAGATTTATTGTCTTTGAGTAATCTTGTGAAAATGGGCTCTTTTAAGGCACTAAATGGTTTTAATATGCAAATTTACGTAGGATATTTACTTTTCATACTGAAAATCCGATTTCCATTTTTGTAAATACATTTATGTCTAATATATTACCTGAACCCTTTGAAATATTCACTCAACGTTATAAGCTATCGTATGTCAAACTGAAAAGTCCTTATCATTTGTTTCTTATATATTAATAAAAAAAACGTTATTTAAAGATCAGAAATCAGACAATGCCTTTTTATTTAAAAGTGTATTGCATGAAGCGAAATTTCAATAACAACACAGTTTGTGTATTATATGCTACATAATTATATCACATCACGTACCACAAGTTGCTATTGTTACAGTTCCTGCAAATGTTATATGTTATCAAATCAGGTGTAATTGCATATATAACTAAACAATGTTATAAATATATCATAACTACTGAAGTCGATAATTGAGTGAGTAACTTGGGCATTATATAAAATCGTCTTGCAAGTTTCATCAAGATACAAAATCACTACAAATTTAGTCAGAGCCAAGTCAAAGGGTTTGTAAAAATGATTCAGTAGCCATGTGGCACCGAATACAATAGTTATGATTAAAACGTTTCAACGTTTATGGAAAAAGTAAACATAAGTTGCTAAAATGTTGTTAATTCATCTGGTAAATAAACAATCTAACATAAAACAAAAGAGTACAACAGCTTTGTACTGGTATTGTATAGCATGAAGTGTTGAATCCTTAACTGCTGATTAAGAAAGTTATAACCAATAAGTGCCAAAATAAATATTCACTCCTTTCTCTTTTTTTTGTGATAAATATCTGATTTCTCGTATTTCTCGTAATGAATAATAACGAAAAATAGTAAATTGTCTGAAAATGAGATTATTCGAACATGCACAATGTAATATTATTTCACCACGTTTTTTCCTTTTCTTTGTTCAAGAAATAATAAAAAGTCATCTTCAACGGCAGTGACATGACGTTTCTTCTATTGCAGCAGTTAAGAAAATTAACTATAATATATTTTACAGGTTTTCAGTTTTTACTTGAACACATCCGTGACATTAACTGCTGGCACAACAGAAATAATTAGGAAAGAAAACAAGCATGCATAACCTGTATGTGACTTTATATTAACATAAAAGACTTCCACGTCATAACACAACAATACACACCTCTTATCACTGCAACATATTACAAAATATTACAGAAATATTACAAAAGAAAAGGAATAAGGAATAAATACATTAAATAGAATGTATTGAAATTGAAGGTCTCAAAAATTTAAAAAAGACTGGCACAGCAGAATAAGATTTTGCATTATGGCAGCAACAATAACGTACTTCTGCCACCAACCCATAATAACTGAAATAGTTTTTCGGAGGTTCCAAATATAGCATTCAGCATTTTATATTGCTTATATTTTTTAAAAACCAATCGAGGGAAAAATTGGGCTATATCAAGGGCTGTTTGATGTGTAATGTGTATTGTACCAAAGCGCAATAACACTTTGCACGATTTTGTTGTTGATGATACACTTGTTTATTACTATTCAATACATTTCCAACAATATGAAAACGTGACTTCAGCTCTAAATAGTTTTTAAACATAATTTTTAAAAATCATAAATTTCGAAAGGACGAATGATTTCTCCCAGATTGATCCTGCATATAGTTACAGATGACCAAAATCGGGTACGAGCGCAAACGGGTAAGCAATTTGTTAAAAAAAATTTTCCGAATTCAATCAAAGACAATTTGCAAATATTGTTGCTGATGACGAAACATGTGGCAACTTTTTCGAACCAGTAAGAAAAATTGAAAACAAAATATGATTAATTTAAGACATAAAAGCATAACCACAAAAAGGTTATCTATTGCACTTTCTAATGTGATGATGGTTTTACGGTACAAAATCCGGTGCAGAAGAGCAAAATGTTACAGGTTGTTATTATATAAGAAATACCAGTTACATTTTGATGTGCCAGATTTTCACATTTCGGAAATTCATTCCTCATCAGTGACACTTAGACCGAAAAGTTTGATATATAAAAAACATAAGCCAAACAGTTGAAAATAATGAATCTAAAGTTCCAAAATTATATATAAATCCAAATCCAGCTAAGGAAATCTTTGCATGAGGGAACAAACCTTAGTTTTAAATAAATTTCAAATTTTAGAGGACTGAAAAGTTTGCTAAATGGTACATTTTCTGACAGCACAAAGTACTGCCTACTGAGTTATGGATACCCTCGAGATGATATACCAAGAAACTCAAAATTATTATCTTAAACAACGTGCTTTGTCAGGATTTAGGTATGTTAAATCTTCATGATACTGCTTCATCACACAAACATCTGAGCTTGTGAGGCAAGTCGTAGAAGGTAATCGTATTGTCACGCCCACCATACTCTCTAGCTCTATCCCTATGAAGGGGCCTCGGTGGCCGAGTGGTCTAAAGCGCGCGCTTACGGATCACAGTGCCTCTCACCGCCTGAGTTCGAATCCCACTCGGGACAGATCCTAATGTGAGACTGTTTGTTAGTTCGCTTGCCGAAGGTCGGTGGTTTTCTCCGGGCACTCTGGTTTCCTTCACCATTCCAGAACTTACCGCCTCGAAATAAGTGAAAGCGTCTTGACTGAGGCGTAAAACACAAATATTGCACTACACTCTACTCATAATCCACTCTAATCCTATGAGATTTTTACCTATTTTTATTACTTAAAAAGTTTTTATACGGTCGTCGTTACCAGTCCAGACAAGTCCTTGGCTCAATCATCAGACAGTGCCTCAGAAGTCTACCTAAACCAGCGTAGCGGCCTAGATTTCGGAAATGGATTCAGAAATTTAAAAAATTATGTATTTGAAACAACGGAGAATATTTTGAAGGGATATGATATCGAATGCTTTTGAGATATCATACAAGACACATTACATATCAAAAAACCCTCGTTCCGATAAAATCAAGATTGAAACCAAGTTTTAAATGGGCCGATAACACTATCTAGTTGTCGCCCCCTGATCCGCTTGAGGGCTACTACTTCCGGGGAGTTCACAGTTGTAAAAAACTTGGTTGCTACTATTATGTATCTATTAAATGCCTGGTGTATTAGTTTTAATGCATCGATTTTTTTATGTAAAAAGTTATACATAGACTGGACTGTTGTTTTAAATACACCTTTTACTTAAGATTAATTATCTTTACTTGTCATTGAAATTTTACAGTGTTAAAAATCGATTTTAAACGATTTAACGATGCGTATGTTGACCTTATCTTTACACGTGCTCAGTTAATGGGGAGGGTTAGCCGATAGAATTTATCCGTAATAAAATCGGGGGAAAAATCATCATATGTTGCAATTTTAATTGTAAATAGTGAATTTTACTTTGTTATCGGTCTCACACAAGCGTAACCTGAATATAAGTAATATATGGTTGTCTTGGATTTTGGTGTATATAAAAATGTTACAGAATTAAACGTCGGAAATCTTTTTGTATTTTTTTTTTCATTTTCAAGTACATGTATTGAGAATTATTATTCACTTGCTGATGTCGTAGAGATACAATATGTAATATTAAACATGAAAACAGTTTAAATTGATAAATTAAAAAAAATTGTGTCCCATTTATTAACACGATCCACAGTAAGGAAAATATTACTTAACTCAATAAAATCAAAAAGTAACGAGTACATACAATTAATTTTTGTATTATGATTTGATTTATTTATCTTTTGCTTTATAATAATTATTATTATTATTTTAAGTTTATGTTTACCCTTGTCAGCACAAGCGATATGTCTGAAACGACATACAATAATTATTATTATCACAATTTTGAAAACATAACGATCGGTATTCAAAACAAAGTGAAAACAAACAGAAGCCAATTTATTACTATCGGAGAGAGAGAGAGAGAGAGAGAGAGAGAGAGAGAGAGAGAGAGATTTAAAATGAAAGCTTATTTTCTAAAAATATTCGAATATAGTGAATATAAGGGATAATAGAAAAAAAAGAAGTTCGAAGTAATGATGAGTGATAGAGAGAAAATGCTCGTAGTGATTATGAGTGATAGAGAAAAAAGGGCACGTAGTGATTTTAAGTGATGGAGAGAAAACACTCGTAGTGATTATTACTGATAAAGAGAAAAGGACCGGTAGTAATAATGACTGATAGAGAGAAAACAGTAATTATTAGTGATAGAGAGAAAAATCGTAGTAATTATGAGTGATAGAAAGAAAAGGGATTGTAGAGATTACGACTGACAGAAGAAAAAACGTAGTAATTATGATTGATAGACAGAAAAGGACTCGTATTGATTATGGCTGATAGAGAGAAAAGGTTTCATAGTGATTATGACTGATACAAAGGATAAATAATTTTTTTAAAATTATTTTTGAATTTTTATATTATCAATAATTTAACATGGCTTGCGTAATTATCAAATTTTTTCAAACGGGCTCTGTAAAATATGTTCAGATTATCTCAAATTGAATACCAATTATGGTTGTTTACTGTTAACAATTTCCTTCCATCAAATATACAAGTGTAAAAGATTTTCAAGTTTTTTTGGGGGAAAATGAAAACCTTTGATGTATAGAAAGTCGGGATAAATGTGTATATTAGACTATGTCAAGGTGTGGATATACACAGGTATCTTCAAATACCTGTGTATATTCACCCGTCGATATACATGTTAATTAAAGATCAATGGTTGTACCCTTGTACCTGAGACGATCTTGTATACATGAAAAGTTCTAAGCATGCAAAAAATGTTCATTTCCATAGGTCAAGACCTCCCCTATTACCTGATCAAGTGTCAAAATTAAGTCAACATAGACATCAACTCTGATTGCAAAAAATTGGTTTTTTACACTGTCTGATTTAAATGACAAGTAGAGAAAATAAAAATAAAATACTTTTAATAATAAAAAATCCTCAAAGTTCATATATATGATAATTTACATAAAACCATCGATGTATTTTAACTGAAACACCAGACATTTAATATATAAAAGATAGTAGAAACCAAGTTGTTTACAACCGTGAACTCCTCGGAAGTAGTATCCCTCTAGCGGATCAGGGACCGTAACTCGATAGTGTTATCGGCCCATTAACACATACATGTATAGAGAACAAACGGGAGGTAACTTCAGGATTTTATTGAAAATACCATCATCTAATAGTGAAAAAGTTAACCTAGATTAACAATTAAAACAACAAATTTGATTAATGACTAGGATTCATATGTATAATTCATATTTTATTACAGTAAATATATTTTAAGATTCTTTCCAACAGTTGAAATTTGAGTTGAGATTACATTAGAACTTACAAATAAATATACCATTTAGCAAACTTTTCAGTCTATAATTTTTAAAATTTATTTAAAACTGAGGTTTGTTCCCTCATGCAAAGCACTTGTTAGCTGGATTTGGTTCGTGTGGTTTTGGATCTTTGGATTTATTTATTTTCAACTGTTTGGCTTATGTTTTAATGTCATACTTTTCGGCCCCTGATGTCGCTGGTGAGAGGTGATTTTCCGAGGTTTGCACATATGGCACATTAGAATTTAACCGATATTTGTGCTAATTATTTACATATAAACGATTTAATTAACACACCTGTTAACTTTCAAAACGATTGGTAAGAGTTACAAGATGGCTAACTCAAAACAAACCCAAATCTTTTAATCATAATAACCAAGCCCCAGTTTCACAATCATTCCTTAACTAAGATTTTCCTTAACTTAAATATAGCAAATTTTAAAAATCTTTTTTGGTTTATAAATATACATACGAGATTAAACTAAATACAGATGTTTCAAGCTTTAAGTGATCTTCAAAATGACACCTTTAATTACTAAATATCTCAACAATTAACAAAATTATTGAGGTTTCAAAAATGCCAGATTAAAGATAAGGAAAATCCTAGTTAAGGAACGATTGTGAAACCTGGGCCAGGCATGTTTATGATGTCCGGTATTCATTCATTCTACAACAAAACGTTTCTATTTACACTCATACTTAGGTATAAAGTCAGAGTTTAATCCTTTAATGTAGTGTCGAGTTTTCTTAATTAAACTTCTCTTTCAGTAATTTTTTAATGTAAAAAAATATGTTCATACAATTCTATTGAAGATTTTAATTAAAAGATTCCAAAAGAATGAACAAGACCTTACTAGATCGATTTTGCTTGAGTTTACACAATATTTAAAGATTAGTCTTTTCTAGACTCTTGACATTTTTACGAAGGTATTTTTTCGTGACAAACATACGGAATGATGATATAAAAAAATAATATAATTTTCTTTTCTCAGCTAATAAAGTACATTTACTAGCTAAAATGTTTTATACTTTTAACTGAGATATATATTTATACAAATAAGAAAGTAAGTACATAAATAAATATGCGTCTTTAAAAACTTTAACTTGAAGCTGTATTGTTTTAGCTCATATTTTTCTCATTTGTTTAAACTATTTTCTATTTTTCTGCACATCCGAAAAAATTGGAAAATAAGAGATTTAAATTAAGAAATACCGGAACTTTCTGGGTAAGTTCCAATTCCAGATTTTTATAAAATTGTTTCTGGTTAGTTGTTGCTTTGTCATGTTGGTATAAAAGACAGCACAAAAACAAATTCAACTGCAAAAGCCACATTAGCAAAACCGATGACTTCTTTATTCGGCCTTTAAACTATTGAAAAACAATAAATTCAATGAAAAGAGGTCAATCGTTGGAATAACAGATATTATACCTATTGATTGATTGATTAAATCAGGTTTTACATACCAGTCAAAATATGTTACTTATATCGAGTTGTCGCCAGCTATGTGAAGTGGCAGAAATTTTGACCTTTGCAGTGCGCTATGGGGAAGGTGCAGGGAGGATTCTTTAGACTGTCCCGCTTACCTTGATACAGCTAATCGATTTTTAAAATCTCCAACGAATAACCCCAATGACGTTCATCCCTTAGTGTTGAGTACTTAGCGAAGGAACTGCCACTACAGATTTTCAAGTCTTGGTTAGACCCGGTCGAAGTTTGAACCCCAACCTTTTAAATATTATATTATATATTTAGCAACACTTAGTTCAGTTCTGTCAAGCAGGCGTGAAGAATTATCCTCCGAAAAGGATATATATATATATATATATATATATATATATATATATATATATATATATATATAACATTTATAATGTGTATTAACATCACACGTAATATGTATTTCCGTTTTCAATTAATAAAAGAATGTTTGTTGTGGCAATCTTACACATCGAGAGAAGTTTTCTCTGAAAAAAGAGATTGTAAAATAAATCTATCAATTGACGTCACATCACAGTTATTTTTTTTTTGCGTTATATCACATCATATGTTGCGTTTGTGTATCTCAAATTTCAAGCATCAGTATATTTTTAATTTTCTTTTTATGCTTATAATTTATGCCAAAACAAGTTAAAGTGCTTTTCGCTATTACATGCAATTATGTGTATAGAAGTTTTTAAGGGAAGCAAAGGAAACATTAAAAAAAAATCAATAAGTAAATGAATATAATAAATAATTTAAAGTATAAATTTGGTGTTCTGTATTAATTTATGTTCAAGAAACCTAAAAAATATATATGGTTACTTTAAACAGTATTTTTTTTAAATTGCAGAATAATTTTGACAATGTTTGATATCTATTTCCTCTAGTTGTTAACCTTACCCAAATACATTAACACAGAATATAATATGTTACATGGTTATAATACTTTGAACTTATATTATAGCCGTGCGGTTCAAATACGCTCAATGATAATTTCTTTTTAGCAATTGTGAAATTGCATGTGGTACAAGGTATTGTGTTTAAGCTTCAATATTAGTTGCGTAGAGCACCTTGTATATTCCGACTCTTGCATTCATTTATCAATTTAATGGGACATTTTTAGTGTTTCTTTTAAATTATAAATTATAATTAACAAATTTCGAGAGATTTCATTGTTTTATTAGCGACAAACGTTTAAATTATTTTTAATTACAAAATCGTTAATTTTTTTCAATTTAACCTACCGAGTATTAAGTATCGTTTTTGTGACGTAGGCAAGAACATAGAGGTGCGGTACCGCCGCTTAATGTGGCAAATGATGTAGTAAATGTTTTTTTTGTAATTTGAGAATATAGTTAACGATATACTGAAATTCTTCTCATATATATATATATATATATATATATATATATATATATATATATATATATATATATATACAGTAAAACCTGTCTATAAAGGCCACCCATGGGAATTACTCAAAGTGGCCTTTATGGACAGGTGGCCTTTATATACAAGTTCAATTAATATTAATAAAGTACAGCTGGGATAGAATTTTATTGGCCTTTTTAAGCAGGTGGCCCTTGTAGAGAGGTGGCCTTTAAGGCAGGTTTGACTGTATATATATATATATATATATATATATATATATATATATATATATATATATATATATATTTCAAATTTGAATATTAAAATTTTTGCAATATGTTTTTTTTATTTTCATAGTTATTTTCACTAAATGTTATGTTAATAATATTTAAATTTCTCAAAAAATATATATAATTTCTTACTTTTAAAAGTAAATTACAGATTTTAAAAGAATAAAAGTACATACCTTTATAGTCTTTATTCCGAAATACACCAATATTTTCTTCTTTTAAAGACCAATTTGCTACTCCAATTATTTTCTCAAAAATACTCTTATTGATATTAAGATAATTCCTTTTTAGTTAGATTAAAACACACATTATCAAATTCTTATCATCAAAACGAAAGCTTTAATTAAAAATCGTTCAGTTCGTTTTTGAAGCATACTTTTACTAGTGACTTTACATTGAAAATCTTGTTCTATGCAATACATATATGTTTAACATAGCACTCCTTTATTTAAATAAACATTTTCTAACTGTTATGCCAAAAAGAAGTAACGCCGATATTTAATTATACACAGCTAATGTCTGTATTTCTTACTTTTATGTTTAAATTTCAAATTCCCACAGTTGATAATATGTTTCTGTTATTTGTCACATAAAGCAGACTATTTCTAAATATATGTGCTCGTAATTTAACATATTAAGGGGCAATGTGCGAACCATCTTATTGTATTTACCATTTAAGATCATTATATTTAAAATCACTGTTCTCAATAATTTAAGGATTTTTGTTCTTAAAGTTTTAAATAAAGATTAAATTGACAGTTTCATGTATAGTCTGTATAAACCATTAACTTTACATTTATTGTTATTTCTTTCTTATGTTTTTTTTTCTATCTAAGTTTTATATATTTTTTTCCATTTATTTACTTTTCTGTTTTTTTTAATTTAGAAATATTTAAAAACTAAAATACATTTTTAATGAATCACACATTGTAAATCTACAAACATAATTTCTTTGAAATAACAATTATTGTGTGGAAGCAATTATAATACTGAAAAATACTTTTGACATTGACCTTTAAGATACGAACTTATACTAAGGTCATGTTATATTAAATGACAATCATTACGCGGAACTTTCTTGGAATATTTTTAGTATTTATTGTGTTAAAATTTTGACAAAATTTTAAAACATTAATGTGACTCGACGCGTAAAAAGGACATTATGGGGGAATAACGTTCTAAAATGCCTTTATATCATTTAAACAGATTACAACTCATGTAAATTGGAATTTATTCAAAAGGTGTTGAATTTGTGAAACAAGTTTTTGATGAAGCTGAAAAGAATCATAGGTAAACACATTTGATATGGTTTCAAACAGTTTTTAAGCAATATATTAATGTCTTCATAAAGACTAACATTCTAGTCATCATTTTCAATGCTTGTATTAATCATTTCTACTTAAAAGTGATTCCTAACTTCCGTCAGAAAAAATATGTTTTCATTTTTCATTAATGCCGGATAAACAATTTATTCATTAATTTGCACTTTAATTTATAAACTTTTTTCTTTATTTCTAATATATTAGTTAACATTAGACTTGAAAAGGGTGAACATTTAAAATGTTAACCTCTCAGTTATGCCTTATTAATATAGTATACAGAACCAACGAATTACGATCTACCTAAAGTGGTTATTTGTTCCGGATACAAATTTGAAAAATTTGTCTTTTTCTGATAATTTTATTCCTACAATACAATAATATACAATACAATTCTGAATTTCAGCTTATCTACTGATGATATATACTTTCTTTTAAACGGATATTTATTCTGAATACATTTGAAAGTGTTATCAGTAATTCATATTATTTTTGATATTCGAGAATATTTTAGATTGCGTTTGAATTAAAATAATGAAGAGTCACCCTAGTACATTATTAGTGCGAGAAAAATTCCCTGATAATTGGACGTTGGTGACTACGATATACATTGGAACTGGTTTCAAAATGTGAATAATTTCAATTTAAAAAAAAAGAAAAAAAAGAAAAAAAAGTAACAGTGATACGGAAACAATGTTTGACAATGAAGATAAAACAATTATTTTTAAATTATTGGTAGTTATGGCTATTCAGTTTGTGGAACATTTTCACATAACTATCAGCCACTGGTAACTAAATGATTGATTACTACCTAATTCACGATAAAAACTGCTTTTCATTATGTCGTTTTCTTTTCTTTTTTTTTCAAGTTTTACAGGATTTTTCATGACTTAATGCTATGATAATGCTTGTTCTTCAAAATATTTTTGTATAATTATATTACTTTTAATCATTTTTAATATCAACTGAATTTCAACTTTTAACCCCCAAATGACGTATGTTTGTTAATGTTGATCAAAAGCAAATACGTGTTACGATCCAAATTAATCATACAAACGAAAATGTCGATTTCTGTATTTATTGAAATTCGCATGTGTATTTTTAGTATTAAAATGAGAGCATTAGCAAATTTTCAAAGTTTCCTGTTACCGTTATTTTACCTTATTTTACTTACTTGTAAGTCTTCATAACAGTGTCTTTATTCCAAGACTTGTGTGATAAGGTAATTACTCTTGCTCTTTAAATTAATTTAACTTTAAAGTTTCAAAAGTCAAACGTTATAACAGTTTATTTAAACCGTTTACTTTAAATAGAGAATTAGTATTTACAGGCTGATGCTAATGAATTTGAAAACCTGAGTAGGTGCGGTTAGAAATCCCGAAATCCAATGCGGCGAGGGATTACTAGAACATTAAAGACAAGGTTGGTAACTGACTAACATTTGACAGAATATGTATAAAATTTAAAATATTGCTACAGTTCTCATTTTATTTAACAGTATAGGCGAGACTTTTTGATTAAATACTGTATATGTATCTGTATATATTAGCATGTATTATATTTGGCGCTCTCGGGTATCTCAAACATTTGGCGTGTATTAATATTGGCGCTGCCATGGTTTCATCTTAGCCGCATGAGCTAGAATTAATGTTGACGTGTATCAACACCAAAAGCGCAAATATTAATATACAGCCAAATAAATACTTGTATAGTTTTCTTCCACCAGTAAATAAAGCCTTTTTAGATTAACCAGTTTTAATTTATTCCCAGTACTCAAAATAAGTGATGATGCTCTCCAGGCAAAGTTATTACTTTTGTACTGAGACGTCACAAGTTTTATATAAAACAGCAGTTCTTATTTTGATATACCGTGAAATAAGGTGTACAAGTAAACAATGGGTTGGAAAGAATTATGTCAAAAACATGAAAAAAAACTTATATATAAGAGTCTAACCCTTGTTCCAGGATCCTCTATATTGTAACTTATTATGCATGTTGTATGTCATATTATTATTAAATAAAATATTGTTTAAACTAAAATAAACTTATAACAATACCAATTACATCGATGTGAAGTTTAGAATGACTCTTTTCCCCTGTTTATATTATAATGTTATGGTAGGCAATTTCTGTAGTAAATAGTTTATCGCGTTAGCTTCCTAAAGCAATGTGTTCGGTTTAATAAATAGACTTATCAAACTTTTTTTCCTGTTTAAGACACTTGTATAAATAATTAAAAAAAAAAACAAAAAACCATCATCATGCTAAAGAAAATATTTCAACTATGTTATAGTCATATTTATACTGATAAACTGAAAAATAATAGAATAGTTGGGATGTTCAAAATTTAATAAAACATTACATCTCTAAATGTAATTCCTAATATTGTTTTTCCATGTACTTACATATAAATATGAATTGTTTTAGTATATAATTAAATTTGAATATAATAGTTTTTCAATAAATTCAAACAGAGCGCATTCTTCTCCATCAAATATATCTTAATATTATAATTAAATTAAATTAAATATTAGATGTACTTTTTAACTTTTTTTTAATTTTCTCTTATTTAAATGCAGTGTTAAATATATATATATATATATATATATATATATATATATATATATATATATATATATATATATATATATATATATAAACGAAAGTACCTAATTTAATACCCTTGCGATTTCTTGTAATTTTGTAAGTATACAAAAAACATCATTGTAAAACATTAAACACTTAACTATTATCTCTGCAATTAAGCCGAATCAATTTTTCAACAGACGAGATTCGGTTTTTGGTAAATTTTATTCTTCACGATTAGTAAGTAAAAAAATGAGAATTATGACAAATGACACATTTTAGCATTCAGTTCTCTATGACTACAGATATGACTTTATTCCTTCATTTTCAACAGCCCTAGTTCCCAGGTCCTTTAAACTCAAAGTAGAAACTCGAAGAATTGACAACATTTTATTTCTTTTAAACGCATTTCATATTTTGTAACACAATTATAACACCACATTTGGCAACGATTTTTTTGTATTTTACCTCGAGTAAATCTCGCATAAAAGATGTTACCTTGTTTCTAGATTATTTCCTATTTGGCTTATCGCTAAGCATTTTGAGACTCATCCTTTTGAGCAATGGTTTATACTTGACCGATGAAATGGAAGATAAATATATAACAAATACCTGCTAAAATTTGATGTGCCATATGTGCACATTTCGGAAAATCATTCTTCATCAGTGACACTAATGGCCGAAAAGTTTGATAGATAAAATGCATTAGCCAAAAAGTTGAAAAATAAATAATCTAAAGTTCCAAAATTATATGAATCCAAATCCAGCTAAGGTATGCTTTGCATGAGGGAACAGACCTTAGTTTTAAATAAATTTCAAAAATTAAGACTGCTGAAAATTTTGCTAAATGGTATATTTTCTGATAGCACAAAGTACTGCCTACTGAGTTATGGATACCCTCGAGGAGTAATGCTAAGTAATGCTTTCCTGTTTTAAGCTTTTAAAAAGATCAGAATAAATTTGATATGTTAATGTATGCCACATGTAAAGTATTTCGTCACCATCATCCTCATCACCATCTATTTTCAATAAGTCTTAATTGAGGTTTTTTTCTTTTTCATGGAGTGGAGTAATGGTGTTTTACGCCTCACTGATTTCGAGGCGGTCAGTTGGATGGCGGAGGGAACCGGAGTGCCCGGAGGAAACTACCGAACTTCGGCAAGCGAACCGGCAAACTTTCTCACACTAGGATCTGCCCCGAGTGGGATTCGAACCCAGGCGGTTAGAGGCGCTGTGAGTCGTAAGCGCCATTACTCAACTTTACTCATGTCATTGCGGCCACCGAGGCCCAAATGACATGAGTAAAGTTGAGTAATGGCGTTTTACAGAACAGTCGAGATTCTTCAAGTTTATATCAAGGCAGTCAATTCTTTAATGGTCGAGAAAATAATGATAAAATTACATTTAAGCAATACTATTTAGCGAAAAAATGGTTTAAACGTCATATTTATTCAGGGGTCTCGGTGGTAGAGTGGTCTAAAGTGTGTGCTTGCTGGAAAATTCCTTGGGCAAATGTTATTGAGATATAATTTGTAAGTTTGCTTCCGGTAGGTTGTTTTTTTCGTATTTACGTCTTCCACAGCTGCCGCCATGATATAAGTGTAATAGTCTTGATGAGGATAAAAGGCACCGTTATTTTACTGCACTGCACTCCAATCTTGATTCATCTAACGATCTTGATTTATCTAACGATGGTGATAACTGTGATGATGATATTATAAGAAAGTTCTGTTCGTAGCCGGGCAATTAACAAAAATAATGAAACCATGTGTTGCATTTTTTAGAAGAATAGAGTACTCAAAGTAATATGATTAGACAATATTTAAATCATAGAGAAGCAATTTGAATCTAATAAAGTCAGGTTTTAACAAAACAAACATGACCCTCAAAACCTGAAACTTTTCTTGCGAGCAATTAAGATTCTCCACTTTAAGGACAGATAAGTTGCAGTTTGACTTAAAGAAATCGAAAGCAAATACTTTACCACTATTTTGTCATATAACACTTTTCCTCTCAAAAGTGATGGAGAGGGTAAGTTAATAAAAGTAACATCAGCTTGGCAAATTCAGTCTTTCTCTCCAATAACTCCTGATTTATCGATAATGTAATCTTTACTTGCTTTGATCACATATTGGGAAAAATTCCCCTTCTGTTTAATAACGGAACAATTACGTTTGTGAGCTAGAAATCTTGAGAGATTGGAGTTGAGTTGAGTAATGGTGTTTAACGTCGCAGTCACGTTTCTTCAATAAAATCTAGAAAGGCAGAATGTATTCCGTAGCATGCTTTAATATATATTTACATCAGGATAGTGAGAAGGAACTCATTGTGCTAATAACAGCTAAAAACAATAGAACAGGTTGTGTTGTGAACGACAAATTGATCCCTTTTGATTACCCTTTTCGTAAATTTTGGTTATTTGTAAAATCTTAAAAGGTTATAACAGGGACATTTATAATTTCCACTCTTCTATAAAAACTTTTTATTTATTAATTTCTTAAATTGCAGAAAAAGAAAGCATCCACTGGTTAATCGGCTTATAAAAGATATATATTTTGAACGAAAACCTCACATTGCCAAAGGTATCGAATGTTGATAAAGTGTCAGCATACTTCCTTTCAAAAAATTGCAATCTTAACCTATTGCTTAAAGATGTGACATTTAAGAACAATGTACCAATGACGCTTTCATCAGCTAGTTTTGTCGTTTAATACTTTGTAATAATTAGTTTAAGTGTAATTAATCATGAACAATATTCAGAAAATAATTGTTATAATAGGCTAAATAATTTAGTCGTTTGAAATGCCTTAAAATCCGTTAAATGATACTAAATTTATAACAATGCTGCATCAGTAGTTACAGCTGCATCATTGAAAATGTTCAGGAGACAAAACCAATGGATATAAAGCACCATAATTATAGGCAAAATAACTTTTTGCAAATGGTTGAAAAACAGTTTTTAATATTTTGGTATTGGCACAAACATTTTCAAGCCCCGCTCTGAAAGGGATCATTCTACATCATGAGCTTAAAACTGTGATGCTTCTAACCCTTAAGTTTTAAAAATAGTTAATTGGAGTTCAGGATCTACATTCAATGAATTTTACATTTAATGAAATTGACAACTGAAAAGTTTGTAAGTAGTTTTAAAACTGTCTACTCTCTGATAAACAAAAATATTACTTGTATACAGTTTTAAAAATACATTATTATTCTTTACTTAAAAAAATTGAAATACATTTCTGAATTTTATCAAAGTGTTTAACACAAGCTATATATTTATAATTGTAGGAATAAACACGAGCGTTAAACAACATTTCTCTATTTCAAACATACATGTACAACACTTTCCTCAATAAAAGAATGTTAACACAATACATAAAACGAAAAATCTTAAATACAATAAAAAGCACATTGCGACAGAGACTGAGTTGTACCAAGATTGATTACTTTATAAAATGATTATCCAGTGTTTATTTCTTAAATATACTGGTTCTTATTAGGGAGCATTCATTTGAAAATTTTCTATCCTTTGTATTTTTTGTTTTTCCATTTCAATTCAAAGATTTTTGTTTATTCTGTGATATCTATTACATTTTTGGTCGTGCAAAGCTGCAATGATGCTAATGCGGTTTCAGACATCCTTTCTTTTATTTACGCTTGTATTTAATCAAACGTTAAACAATCAAATTTCAAACAATCATGAAAGATAGAATTAAATCAAATCAAAATGTATCATCTTGTTAAAAAATCTGGTCTATGTTTAAAACACAGATACATTGATTAAGTGTTCCATTGCTTGAACTAATTAGGGCAATGAACAATTTGGAACACGTGTGTCCTTTTTCTTGGTTCATTTTTCTTGAACATGTATCATTTCAATCATTCTTTATATATATCCTCAAATAACCACCGCAGTTCTGTCCGTTTGCAGTTCGTCTGTGTAAAAATTGTTTCCGAACCATAACTTGCACTTTAAATGAAACCATGTCAAAATAAGTAAAACAACATGAGACAATAAATGTGAATTTCAAATAGGTAAGTAGGTCAAGGTCAAAAGGTGAAAAAAATTTGGGCGGGGCCTTGTCTCTCAAGAAACGAGTTCTAGTTCTGCATTACACAAGTATTGGTTTTAAAAATTTAGAATTCATTGGCTAAGTTGCACATTTTTCGTGAGTTTCAAACAATCAGCAGTAAAACATTTCAATAAACAAGAAATTATTTTTAAAAAGAAACAATCAAAACTATTACGACATTTTAAATTTTATTTTTCTAATTTTTCAACATCACAACGACTTAATCCCTTGTCTGATAAATATCAACTATCTTCTACACATACTTATGTTGTATTTTATTTTTAGCTAAAAATATTTGGAATAACATCTTAAGCTGTTTTTCCCAAGATGATCGAAATTCTTTTCTAGTTATTACATCATCACCTAGAAAAATAAAAACATAAATTTTAAAAGGCAATATACTGACAACATATTATCGAAAAATAAATAAATAAATAAATAAATGAATAAATAAATAAATAAATAAATAAATAAAGAAAAGAAAACATGCAAGGTTCTACATGTATGTGCAATAGTTTCACATATTCGTTTATTGTCCAATAAGAAACCTTTTAAGCGAAAAATGTATATTTATAAATCGAAAAATGACATTCATAACTTGGCATTATTTTTAACTAAGCAATATACTGAATAAACGAGTGCGTCTACCGCTGGTAAAAACAGCAGACTCGAACCCCGACCGATCATATATAAGACTTTTAATATGGGATTCTGCCTCTCCGCCAAGTGCTTGGTATTCAAGGACGGAATATCGACAGGTTTAGGCGGTGCCAGGATAATGTGACTTGGGGAGTGGTATGCTTGTCTACGTCCTACTAAACAAAAAATCGCCCCAAGTGCTCGATAATATAAAAACAAGCCATACTCACTACCACATCTCATGCATTGTTATAGTATTAATCCTTAGTGATGAATAACCTCGCTGGAAAAACAGACAAAATACTTATGCGACGGAAAATATTAAAACCAACCAACCCACAAACCGATCCTTGCCAGCACGGGTTTGTTACTAAACCATGACTGATTCAATAGAATAAAGGGAGTAGATTTATTGCATTTTACTCCTAAGTTAGTTCCGATATGTAGACATTTAGTTCTCTAATGGTGAAAATACTCGAAAAATCAACGAAATCTAGACAGCGAATGGAAACTGGATATATAAAATACAATCATACCAGTCCATGTCCAAATCACAATAGTAAAAACTTTAAAAACTGGCTGATACAGTTATACACTTGAACTTCAATCAAGAAAATGAGGTCGGGTGCTTTGGAAGGGTAAGCACATCCTGTTTAGCTAGCTACACCCGTCACGTGATAAGTCAAATTTGAGAAAGAAAGTAACATGGAACTATAAAAACATATATCCAGTATAAGTTTGTATAAAGTGACTCCATACTTATCAACTATATTTTGATGACGGCCATTAAACTTTTTAAGTGCCTTGATAAGCCTAGGCAAGCTAATCCAAAGCGAGAAAGGACCTTTGATCCGAATGCTTGCTTGTACTTTATGACACGCAGCCACAAAGTCCCAGGCAAGATGATTTATTGTTTTATCCACTTTTGTTCACTTATTATGAGAAAAAACATGATTATCAGATGATCCCTTTTTTTAATAACTAAATAAATAAATCAATATCTGCATTAGCCGGAATAAAGATGCGCTCTTAAAACAAAATTTTCAACTTCATGTATTAGTAAATAATTAATATGTTCTATATACTTTTAAGTAGATATCAAATTTTATTCTAAAAAAATTACATGTTTTATTATCTTCTTTTTAGTTTTCTATATATAACTTGTCTATGCTATTTATAGATTTTTTATCAGTTTTCTTGTATTTTTATATTTATATTTATTTTATTAATTCCAAACTTATAAATTTTATATTTATTTAGGTATATATTGATACTTTGATATCTTTAACATTTTACCAAGCGTTAACAACAGATATATATATATATATATATATATATATATATATATATATATATATATATATATATGTGTGTGTGTGTGTGTGTGTGTGTGTGTGTGTGTGTGTGTAACTTTTTTCTAACATTGAAAAGCTGTAATATTATTTACAATACGACAATAAATAATTTTTAAGCGCGCTTTTAAGACTTCTCACTTACCGATGCGCACTATGATTATATAAGTATGAATACAAACAAAATCTTAATCACCATCAAAGATAACAATATTCCGATTACAAAAAAGAAACTTGTTTAGGTAAATATTTTTTAAAAATAATACCTGGGTAATTTTGATGTGCCATATGTGCACATCTCGGAAATTCATTCCTCAACAGTGACACTAGGGGCCGAAAAAATAAAAATTGATAGATAAAAAAGATAATCCAAACATTAGGCATAATTAAATTGACTATACCTATTCCTTTTTCAACATACATGTGGAAAATAGTTATTTTTACGGTTTAAATTGCTCATTGCACCCTTTGGTAAAAAACCTCCAAATAGGATTTAGATATGTACGAGGGATGTTTGATATGTAATGTGTATTGTTCCCCCTACAAGATAACGCTTTTCACGATAACGTTGATGATGATACATTTGAAAAAGCTCTTCCCAATACATGTCCTACAATATGAACGCCTGTCTTCATCTCCACATAGTGTTAAAATCTTAGCCATTTTAATAGAGCCAGTTGTTGACCACTGTTGTAAAACTGATACAGAACGGGTTGAGTATTAAAGAAATTGGAGCTGATATAAAAGTTCGCACAAAACTCGGTCATTCAGTAATACAGATTTTTACTGAATTTGGGGAAGTTAACGGGTCTTATCAGGAAACTTATGTGATAGTTTGTAGGTGGAGAAAAAAAACTGATGGGCACAAAGGCCACCAAAGATGCAGCGAAATCTGGTCGACCTATGACTGTAACAGACAGCAAATGTCTCAAAAGTCAGGGAAATAATAAAAAGTGATGGTAGATATACGATTCGTGATATTGTCAAAGCTGTTGGCATATCTCTATGGCGGGTGATGCGTGTTTTGAAAGTACCAAAGATTGCTGCCGGATGGATCCCGCATATATTGACAAATGACCAAACTGCTAAGCAAATGCCAAAAATGTTTCCCAAATTCAATACTAGATAATTTGCAAACAAAACAAAGCATTGGTTAACTATTCCGAACAAGTAAGGAGAAATGGAAAAAAATATGTCAAAAAGCATAAGCAAGAAAGTCCTTTATTGCATATTTTTCTAATGTGATATTTGCTATAGCCGTACAAATTCCGGTTCCGAAGGGCGAAAGTGTGTATTACCGAGATGTTATACTCAAAACAGTTCAAGAAGACAAGCCCCACCACGTAGAAAACATGTTGAAAATAGAACTTTAAAAGAATAATTGTTTTCATTTATGTTAAATATCCAAATAAAAAAAAAAAGCGAAACCAGGCTATTTTTTTTAATTTTTTTAGAGAAACCGCGATACTTTACCATACTTTCCTATTTGTTTTAGGAAGGTAGGCGATATGAAACGGGACATTTCGTATGAAAATAATCATCAGGACAATTTGCACTTTTATATGCTTAATAATCATTATTTCTTAGGTGCATATACCGAACATATTTACTTGTATCATTACTTTACGAATAGTATGCATGTTTTGGATTAAGTAAAAATAGTAATTGAACATGTCATTATTAGCTTGTTTGAAATATATAACAAATACCTTTTAAATTAAGATGTGCCAGATGTGCACATTTCGGAAAATCATTCCTCATCAGTGACACTAGGGGCCAAAAAGTTTGATAGATTCAAAAACATATGTCAAACAGATGAAGACGACTGAAAATTTTGCTAAATGGTATATTTTCTGACAGTACAAAGTACTGCCTACTGAGTTCTGGATACCCTCGGGGAGATTTACTCCACCAGCAGCGGTACCCGCTCGGGAACCTATTTGACGTAATTACCATGTGTGTATACCGGTTATGAACTCAACCTCAATTTGAAAACTAAATGGGTTAATTTAATAATCCTAGCTTCAACCCTCTTCGCATATGTCAAGTAGAATTTTGTGTAAATGATAGGTTTTAAAAACGTTTTTGTTTCTTGCACCAAAAAATTTCAAATCACATTTTAATTCCCAACAATTATACATTATGTCTTTTTTATTCAAATTGAAATTTTAAAAATAAGGCTGATACCTTGGACTTTTTACAGTTTCATAAATAGGACAAAATGAAAATGTTAAGAGGTTAGTAATAGTAAATGATTTGATTTTTCAATGTCTTGTTAAAGGAAACTAGAAATATAAAATACACACGGAAAAAAGGTGTCTCTCTTAAAGGAAATGATAGAACTTACCACATCTTAAACATCACAACATGTATTTAACATCGAACAATGATCTCAATGTGCATAACAATGTTTGCGTGGGCCGATATACATATATAATATTGGTTTTCTACTAAGGAAGAAAAAATTCTTTACAAATACGTATATGTAGGTATTTATACTGTCTGGGTCTCGGTAAACATCCATTCGTGACGTTGGCTGTGGCAGTAACAGATTGGATTGACTAATTTATTACTTAATAACCACTTCAAGTGGTATCGTGTTTTAATGCTTCCTGAGGTTATTTTATCAATCTATACATCAAATACACATGTGGGTATGTAAGTGTAGGGATTCAGGAGTAAATTGCTTATATAAATCATTATATATTTGTTTTGATTCACAAGGGTGTGATGAAAAATTTACGCCACAAAGATACCATCGCCCATATCAATTTTGAGAGGCAATTTATATAGACAATAAAGTTTCACTTGTTAATTTCTTTTCTTTGTTATAAAATTGTAATCAATTTTGAATATATATATATATATATATATAATATATATATATATATATATATATATATATATATATATATATATATATATATATATATATATCGTAAATACCGTTGATGGCGATATTTAGATTATATTTAGTCTTCTTTTTTAATCAAAGAGGGACTCGGTTTAAAGGTGGGAAAAACCGCACTTAAAATCACATTGCCTTCACCGTCTAGGCTTGAATCGCACTCAAACAGAACAAAGTGTGAGAAAAATTCTTTGCTTGCGAAAGATAGGAAGTTTTCTCTACATCCTTGAACAGACCGCCTAATTATAAGTTGAAGAATCTTGACTGAGGCGTAAAATACCATTACTCAACTCCTTAATCGTAGCTTCCGGAAAGTCACACTATTTAAGGAGACAATGACAAAGATATTTTTCTCAACAAATAAACAGCCAACCTTTTATAAACATAACAAATATCAACTCTGACCTTACCGTTTTTGTCCATTATTTTGAAAAATAATGATGGAGGTATAGCCACGATTGGAGTTTGTTGAGAATCTAAAATCTTCGAATCCTTTTGTTCATGAGATATCCAATCTTCTGCTTCCCTTACAAATTGATTTTGAATAAGCCAGGAAATGTCTTTTTCGCTTTCTTTTTCCCGTTTTTCAATTCTTTCCCGTTTTCCAATTCTAGGATAATCATTTTCCTTACTTCCTGTATACCACAGAGAGTGTCCTAAATGTAACAATAAGCATAGCACCAAAGGTGTACGTAACTGCATTTTTATTAGTTAAATCTGAAAAAGAAATTATATAATTATTTAATATAAATATATAATGAAATATTAAGCGTCAGGACCCGGTTTCACAATCAATGCTAAAGTACGTTTTTTAACTTAAATTTAGCAAATCTTGACAATCTTAAATCATAAATAAATTTCAAAATACTAAATATAGATAATACAGGCTTGTCACAAAATAAACATGCGATTTCAGTATTAACAAAAATCGCGCGTTTCTGCATTTCAAGAAGTTTATTCTAAATGAAAAAAAAATAAAATAAAATAAATACAATACAATACAATAAACTATAATGCAAATTGAATGTCTGTTTTTTTTTTTGTTTTTTTTTTTTTCTTCTTTTCTTTTCTTTATCTTTTTTTTTTTTTGAAATGTCAGTGATAAAAAGGTAATACGTTTCTTTGGTATCAATGTTAAAAACTCGCTAAAATACTTTTAAAAAGAAAATAATGTCTGTTGGTATTTTATTGGTTTCGTATTTCTTTATGTTAAATGGATTATTTAGCAACTTTAGTCAAGTGTAATACTATGTCTATACTTTCTTTAACAGTTTTAGTTTTTTACGGTTTATTTATTTTATTTTTTTTTTTTTTTTTTTTGTCTACGACATTGATGACATCCATTAGACATACTGAAAGTAAAATCATATGTCATCGAATGTTTATTTATAACTGCTTTCTTATATTTCAATGTGCTGCTACACTAGATGCTAGACATGTGCTCTCTCTCTGTCTGTCTCTCTCTCTCTCTCTCTCTCTCTCTCTCTCTCTCTCTCTCTTTCTCTATCTATCTCTCTCTCTCTCTCTCTCTCTCTCTCTCTCTCTCACACACACACACACAGACACACACACACACACACACACACACACACACACACACACACACACACACACCTCTATGTTTTCAAGAGTGAGCATGTTGGTATTCAATTTGTAAGCTAACAGTTGTTACGTATGACAATATGGCAGTATGTTTTGACAAGCTTACTGCGTGACAGTATTCCAATATGTTTTTGAGAATCTTTTTACGTGAAAATATGTCAATATGTATTTGACAAGCCTACTACGTGACAATATGTCAATACGTATTTGACAAGCGTACTACGTGACAATATGTCAATATGTATTTGACAAGGGTACTACGTGACAATATGTCAATATGTATTTGACAAGCCTACTACGTAACAATATGTCAATATGTATTTGACAAACTTACTACGTGACAATATGTCAATATGTATTTGACAAGCTTACTACATGACAATATGTCAATATGTATTTGACAAGCGTACTACGTGACAATATGTCAATATGTATTTGACAAGCGTACTACGTGACAATATGTCAATATGTATTTGACAAGCGTATTACGTGACAATATGTCAATATGTATTTGACAAGCCTACTACGTAACAATATGTCAATATGTATTTGACAAGCGTACTTCAATATGTCAATATGTATTTGACAAGCGTACTACGTAACAATATGTCAATATGTATTTGACAAACTTACTACGTGAAAATATGTTAATCTGAATTTGAGAAGCTTACTCGGGGACAATATGACAGTATGTATTTGAGAAGCATAAGGTTGCAATCGGTTTAATATGAAATTTTTTATTGTTTACTATCTTTCATTTAACCATTGTAACTTGCTGTATTGAACATTGCTATCTTAATTCAGTATCCTAGAAAATCTTGTTCATCAGTTCATAGAGGCTGTAGCGCAATTTAATGAATTTACTTTATATATAGGTTAAATTCAGGATTCTGTTACTCTTAGCACTTTCAGATCACAATTTGATAGCATTTTATATACTTTCCAGAGGAGAGTTAAAAGGTATTTTCATTAAAGGATTAAAAGTCACACCTTCTAGGTCTAGAAGTGTATAGACTGATATTTAAAAAATTTAAAACCTACTGGGATTTTGGTAAAATAAAATTTAACGATTAAAAATTTTATAACTAGATAAAACTTCTAAATCTTAGCAAAATATATAATTTATTCTCTTTCCATTTTCTACAACATGTACAAAACAATTGTCTTTCGAGAAAGCTATCCGCGTGTTACTTAAATGTAGACTCAATGAAATATTTAACAGGTTTGATCGATTGAAAAAAAAAAAAAAAAAAAAAAAAAAAAAAAAAAAAAAAAAAAAAACATCACCGACAACAAAAACATCCACGTCAACGATAGAACACGGTTTTCATGATGATATATTTATTTTTATAAATATCAGCGCCTTGGTGGCATAGTAGTCTTAAAGAGCGCGCATACACAACACTATGTCTGTATCCGCCTAGATTCGAATTCCGCTTTGTGGATCCTAGTGTAAGAAAGATGCCAGTTCACTTTTTGAAGGTCTGTAATTTTTTTCCGGGCACTCTGGTTTCCTCCACAAACCCAAAACTGACCGCCTCAATATAAATAAAGAATCTTGACTGGGACAATAAATACCACGTAAAACATCACCACACAACACAACTGCACAATCATACTTTTGATGGCATCTTATTATGAAGGTAGTAAATTCGCATTAAGGTGATAAAAATGATTAAGGTGGCATATTTATTTGATTCCATGTGCTTATTAATGATATTTCAACGACTTACGGCATTTTTGTTAAAATGTGTTTTTTAACTATGAACAAAAATATTTTAATAAACTTTTAAATTTTTCGTTCTTTTATAGTCAATTGAAACATGCATAGTTGTTCAGTAGGCTAAACCTAGCCAACAATACGATGCTCTTTTCTTTCATTCTCGCTAACCATCGGATTATCTACGCTTACGCTCCGATTTAGCGGAGCGTAAGCGTAGATAATCCGATGATTAGCGAGAATGTTTTCTTTTGAATATGCGTACAAAGTTTGTTCAGGCCCTTTGGTAAGGCCGTTTATATTCCAATCTGAACAAGAAGTTTTGTCGGATCGAACCAGGTGCTATAAATTGCAAGATATTGAAATGCATCAAATAAAAATGAAAGAAATGAGTTTTCAACGCGAGTTTCTCAAACACAATATGACCCCAAATAACATTTATATATCGATAGTGTATAGGCCCTCATGCGGCTGTATTGTCACGTCTTTGCAATTACTGTTGGAAGTGTCCAATTCGGCACTCCAGTTAGCCAGTATTGTATTTATAATACATAGACTTGAAAATGAGATTATGGCGTTTCGAACGTAATTTATTTTTCATAATTCTACAATATAAGAAAAATGTTTATAGATTGTATAAGGTGCTTTTATAAAAACCGGTCATGGCGATAATTATTTGAGGGATTGAAACCAACATTTCAGTGAGAATTGGGTTTTTTCCGGTCGTAAGCTTTCAGTAGTTGGGTCGGTCCAAGTATATTTGACTGAAAGGTCTGCGATGCTTATCCGATTTTGTGGGCAAATAAAGTTTCTACACCCTAAAGTCGCTATTAGTTTGAGCTTATGTAGAGTAAATTAAAAATACTTGCACACACACAATGTTTTTTTAAGGCAAATATGATATTTCGTCTTTGAAATCATATCTGTAAATGATCTTTGCACGTAAGTTTTCTAGAAGAGATAACACACTTTTAATCGTAAAACCTATTAATTTCAGGTTTTAAAATTTATAATACAAACGAGATTTAAATTAATATAAATTTTCTACTGTTTCCTGACTGTTGTCAGGTCCCATCTTTAGCAATGTAATTTCAGATTAAAATAATTAAAGTTTACACACAATGACAAAATTTGGATGATCGCAAATGTTATTATAGTATTCTATTATAAAATTCGTGTATATTTGATTTATTCAATAAATTGTTTGTTGTTTAATTATTTTTTGTCTTATAAATGCGCTAAAATATAAAATAATTGACCCCCCCATAATTTGTACTAAATTAAAAATTTGTATTTTTACGTTTATTTATTTATTTATTAAATAAATCCAATATTAATCTAATCTAATATTTTTATAAATTCAAATCTATCTATCTATCTATCTATCTATCTATCTATCTATCTATCTATCTATCTATCTATCTGTCTGTCTGTCTGTCTGTCTGTCTGTATGGCTGTCTTTCTCTTTTATTTATTTCTTTTGCCATTAAGTAAAAAGAATGGTGGTATCTACTTTTTTAATAATATATTACCAATCAGCCAATACATATTGTTTTGTCCTTTACTTTACCTAACGATGGGTCAACCGGCCGAACATTCGTTAGCAAACGGTTTAGCTCTGCTGCCGAAAGTAGCTTCGAACAACCCAAAGCTGTCTATTTCTCTAGAAATGAGGTTACTTGATGACTAGATTTCCAATTATCGTTATTTATCTTAATATCTGTATGGTAAATTCGTTTATTTTTTTCACACTGATGAAGAGACGAAATATAAGTTACAATATGGAAGATAACTTTTCACTTTTCAAAACTCTGTCAATTGTCCGAACATTCGTTATCAAGCGGCTGAGCTCGGCTGTCGAAAGTTACTTCTAACAACCAAAAGGTGTCTCTTGGTCAAGAGATAAAGTCACTAGGTATTATTGTAATTTTCTTTTTAAAAAAACCGTATGATAAATTATTTTAATTTTTCAAGCTGATGAAGAGACGAGATATTAGTCACAATATGGAAGATTACTTTTCGCCTCAAAATTTCCTAATTGGCCAAAGGATATAAGATACTCGTCGATTAGATATCCGAACATTGTCATTTGGCCAATGTTCCATTTTCAAGTTCATTGTTAAACATTATAAAATCGAACATTAGTCACAATATGAAACATTACTTTTTGCCATTTGAAATTCCTTAATTTCAAGATTTTAAAAACTTTGAAAAAAACTTTGGTCTTTAAATAAACATTAAATAATGACTTAATTTAATTGAATACATCTTACCTTTTTTCCAAAGAAAATTGTTGTACGATTATTCCTAATATATTATTTAGCATCATGCAAAACAAAATCTTTTTATGAAAAGCTTCATGCCTTCTCTTATTTTTGCATATAATTCTAAGCGTGTGTGAATCTCGATTGTTCATATAACTTAATAAACGTACTAAAGTGATAGAAAATGTGCTAATTAGTTGTGACGTTTCAGATTGTGGCGTGAAATAACAGATTGGGGGCGTGTCTATTTTCAAATAATTTTTTTCCAACTCAGCAAATAGATTTCAACTGCTGTATAAAAATGTAGTTTGAAGAATGTATAAAATAAGCAATTAGCGTCTTTTTACATGAAAATCTGATTGATATTTTCAGAAGTTTATTAAAAGCATCAGCATGTTTTTAAATCGTATCATATTAATTTATTTGGATCAAACATGTTATTAGCAAACACTTCTTTCAAAGCGACACTTTACAATACGTTCTGTGGAATGTAACTGTCAAGAAAAGAGTGTTAATGGGAAACCATATACTGCCTCTAGAATTTCGATTTACTGCATTTATTTCCATTAATGTTACAAGGCTTAGCATTTTATCTATAACGTTCGATTTATATCCTACAGTGTTCTTATATCGTACAGATTTTATTTGCACTTTCATTGTACATTTTAAAAAGGAGTATTTGCAGTTAAAACACAAGGAAATCACATGTTAATCAGCTGACGCTCATCTCCAAATTCACAAAAAATATAAATTGTATTGTATTGTATTGTATTGTATTGTATTGTATTGTATTGTATTGTATTGTATTGTATTGAATTGTATTGTATTGTATCATATCATACCATATCATTTCGTATGATATGATATGATATGACTTACATTACATTACACAACATTATATTATAATATCAATTATCGTATCATATCATACCATATCATTTCGTATGATATGATATGATATGATATGACTTACATTACATTACACAACATTATATTATAATATCAATTTTCTCTATAGGTTTGTTCCTCGGCGATATCTATTTATGGCGGAAAAGGTAAGATTCTCTCACTTATTTAAGGCGGCCAGTTTTTGGAAAATGCGGAAAACTCGAAAGCCCATTGAAAAACACCGACATTAAATTGTTTGAGTTTTAAAACCATCTACATGAGTTGTCTATTTAGTCTATTCGATTGTAAGAACATGAAGCTTTGATTCGATTTCAATCTTGACGTTTTAGATTAACTTTATATAATTTATATTATAATTGTAAAAACTGAAACATTTCAGACGGAGTTAGGTTTTTCCTACAAAGTAATAAAAAATCAAAAAATAAATTACACTGCCATTCCCTGGAGATTTTTGGATCACAGCGCCTCTCACCGCCTGGGTTCAAATCCCACTTGGGACAGATCCTAGTGTGAGAAAGTTTGTCAGTTCGCTTGCCGAAGGTCGGTGGTTTTCTCCGGGCACTCCGGTTTCCTCCACCATCCAAGAACTGGCCGCCTTGAAATAAGTGAAAGATTCTTGACTGGGGCGTAAAACACCATTACTCCACTCCACTCCTAGAGATTTTTGTGATAGCTCTTCGTCAGTCGTCTCACATTAATAAACCTCCTTTGCTAACTTTTTAAATTTTCATTATGTCTTCTATACGATGGTCGGTTTGGAAGAAAAAAAAAAACGACTTTGGATTTCGTTAAAACGAAATAAATTAATTTTCCATGTCCCAAACCAGCCACCATACTCCTAAAACAACTATGACAAGTTTGGTAATATATAGTGATTTTCATTCCCGGATAAAATGTTCACAGATTAACAAAAACGAGGAAGTTGTGTCCTTTTAAGATCACATAGAAAGGGGAGATAATCTTAAAATTTTTGTAGGAATCTGCAAGACAGATATACAATGTACTTCAAATATCTAATGGAGGACATTCTTAATACACTTAGATTAAAATTAAACTTTTGCTGTTGTACTTATGTGAGGCAAATGCAAGATGCTAAAAAAGGTGAGTTGCTGAAATATGTAAAAATGCCAATATGACTTGAAAGTTTCACAATTTTTTGTAGGTATTGAAAGGACTAGTCATGAGGTAAGAAAAACGAAAGTTTGGTAAAACCCTTGGAAATGAGAAAATCTCTATCATCATAACAGTACGCTTTAGATATTACAACAATTCAAAAGAATTGAAGATCACACACATCGTATTGGATTGTGTGGGACTGCCATGTACAAAACGGCCATGTTTTTTTTTTAAATTTTATTCCAAATTTATTTTCGCTTTGGTGCCCGAGTGGTCTTAAGTGCGATGTCCCGTGTCACGGCAAGCGTTGCACGCTAAAGAACCTTTCTTGCGCATTGCCCTAAGCGCACAACAAAGTTTAAAATTTCTGCTTCTTTATTTGTCGCCGGTGACGTCTCGAAATAAGTGAAATATTCTTGACAGGAATGTAACCTATCAATCAATTTTATCCATCAATCAGTTTTCAAATGTATTCTCTGAATCATTAATAATAAAACAGACAAATCCCATTTAGGTAGCAAAGATTATCCAACAAACGTTATGTAAATTTAGATAATTTACATTGTAAATGTTGTTTTCGTTAGTTAATCTTACTAGGGTAGGTTTTGTTTGCATTCCAATAAAGTCTTTTATATTAAGAAATATAAAACTATTATTTTTAATACATTTATTGACCATGCTTAGCAGACTTCCAATCATATTACATGTATATGACATTATCTTATTACTTATTCTTCCCTGTGTTATTGGGTGTCTCATTGTATGTATTGTTTTGTTGCTGTTTTCTTTTCTTTCTTTTTGAAAAAAGTTGTTTTCATACCGTCATAAAAATAAATAAATAGACAAAAAAATAAATAAATGATGAATGAATAAATAAATAAATAAATAAATAAATAGATAATAGATAAATAAATAAATAAATAAATAATAAATAAATAAATAAAATTGCTGTTTATTTCTGTGCATGCTGCTACTATATGGGTAATTCTGACACAAAGTACTTGCCAACTACGTTGTAATGATATTTGAAATTACATGTATTATTTCGGGATAAAATTTATAAATATCAATATAACTATGTTTAATTTTGGGATAAAGTTTCAAGTCACCTCAAACAAACCAAACAATTCTATACATGGTATAATTGAAACATCTCCTTTGGGAGATATCTGGTTTTCGCTAAAATGCCGTACTATAGAGGAATTGTGAAGATTGTTTTACATTTAGATTCACACTTAGCTGCTTTAAAAGTGACGGTCAGTTTAAATATGACGTTGTCCTCTTTTCATCTATATATATTTCTTTTAGTATAATGTCCACTTTTTCAAGGATCTTTGATCCTTATGAAAATATCGGCATGGTAGCCTACAGTAACTCTCACTAGTTTCTGTCAATATTATTGGGCTATTTTGGTCACAACGTGACCTAATATAGACCCAATGGAGTCAGTCAAATCAATTTCATATCTTGTACGAAAGAGAGTTATTTCCCTTGACCAACTTGACCGTTTGATTTTTATCACATTATATTTTTCACAAACACTGACAGCAAACAAGGACACAAGTGAAGATAAAAGCAAGGTTAGTTATATCTATGAAACAGCTATGTGTATGCGTGAGATGAAGTTCTAAATGTGTATTATGGTTCCTCGTATACTTGTGTGCGCACACAAAAGCCGAGTATTCGGTATGGCGCTAGCTCACCAAGACAGCAAAGCATACTAATTTCTAAGTTCATTATTTCGACACAAAATATTAATTAATTAATTAATTAATTAATTATTTTTAAATTTAATTTTTTTGTTTTTCATTTATTTATATTTTTTGCAGAAATGCAAGATATTGCGTACTATTAGACATGCATTAAATTGTAGTTAGAAGGAAATTGGAGGTTTTGGATTGTGTCTCAATATTTTACAAACTTCATCCGACATTTGCAACAAACAAGTTTTATTAAACGTTACTTCAAAAATAATCAACTTCCGTAATTTTTCCGTTCAAAACAGTCAGCCGGTGTAATGAAGTATTTTGACCCGGGTTGAAAATTGACCCGGGGTTAATTTTTCAACGTTGAATATTGAAACCAAAATTCGTGAAAGTTATACCCGGGTCATTTTTCAACAGGTTGATATTTTTTTCTCGACAAATTATGACCCCATTTCGTTGAAAATTGACCCTATTGAATATTGACCCTCTCCACAAACTACAGAGTTTTGATCTGTCTATGATCTGGACTTTGTTCAATATGGTGTGTGTGTGTGTGTGTGTGTGTGTGTGTGTGTGTGTGTGTGTGTTTATAAGTTTCTTATCCAGAATAAAACTAGACAGAAATAATTAAATCATAACATAGTACACGATATATCCGACAGCAACGGCTAATACGATACTAAGCGATCACATGGGTAGAGTGGTTTTTTGAATACCAGTATGACAGTATTTTTCTGCTATCACTTGTTAGACTTTTATGTCAACTTTTCAAATGTTTAGCGCCTTGTTGGATTTTAAGCTCAAATAATAATAATGTCGACTCGACAATGATTTTATTGACTTGTTAGCTAATTGTGACGACTTGTTAGAAATGGATGCAAGCTTTTCAGATGTCGACTGTTAGAAAACACTTTTTTTCAGATGTAGACTTGCAAAGCAAATATATTGTCAACTTGATACCACAAACACACGATCTCATTTTTAATTTTAAACATGTCAGTAAAGGACAACACAAAGAACTGATAAAAAATAAGTAACCTTTTCAAACGTGACGCGTTATTCGCGAAAGTTATGCGTTATTTCGCGAAAGTTACGCGTTAAATAACGAAAGTCACGTGTTAAAACGTGACATGTTACGCGTTATTACGCGAGAAGTTAAGCATTATTATGCGTTTTTTTTTTTCAAACCGAGTCCATTAAGCTTACGTGCAATTGTACGCATTTGATAATTTCACAATTCTCCGATTGCAAAATACAACTGACTCTCGTTTGTCAATATGTGTTCGGGTATATCAAAGTATTTTACAATGGTCCTATTTTCTCTAAATATTTATGCTTTTTTTCCACACCTGTTTCCAAAAAGTTGTTTATTTCAAAATTTTGAGTATGGTAAGGTTAATGTTTGGTTAGTGGGTGAAAAATCAATAGCAATTGAACCTCCCCATCTCAAAGTGGGTATCGATCCATTTCATAAAATGTGTCATTTTAATTTTTATGAACACTAAATGCATTTAAATTGTGCATAGGGATATTTTTAATACAAGAAGGACAATGTTTAAATATTCATTTTCCGAGCTCTCTTCCTGTACAGTAATATAAAAATGTTTAACCACACCATCCGTTAAAACTGTAGCATGCACGAGCAGCCAATATCGTGTCGTTTATGTATTGGTCTCGGGTACTCAAGTGTTGTCTTGTTTTTGAATTATTGCTTCTGCCGGTTTACCATTTAGCTCCACCCCTTTCAGCCAGCATTTTTCCGTCGTAAGTTTGAAATTTACCTTAATCATCTTTAGAATGCACCAATTAAAAGAAATGAGTCGAGAAAACTATTTGTTACTTTTTCAGTTATTTTACTTTTGAGAAAAATTCAAATTTTCTTGCATTATGCCTAGAGATTATATAGAATATTTTATGATAATTTTTCGAACACATTGATGTTTCGGGAAATAGTGGACTAACAAAATATTACTTTTTTGGCGTATTCATTGTGATTAATGAATAGTTTTAGAAATTCGGTTTTCATCAGAATTCCTCAATAATTTCTAGGAACGCTATATTTTTGAGTTTAACGCCCCAGTCAAGATTCTTTCATATATATCGAGGCGGTCAGTTTAAGGATCGTGGAAAAAACCGGAGTGCCTGAAGAATAACCACTGACCTTCTGCAAGCGACAAACTTTCTAAATTTCATACTAAAATCTATCCCGATTGGTATTCGAAAAAATTAATAATAATTTTGAATACATCTGCCCTCGCCCTCAACATGTTTAAGACCTCAGAATTCTTGGTCAAAAGTCGTAGAGGAGATGATTACAGAAAAATGGTAGACGATTGTAGACTGACTGAATAGAAAACAGGATTTGCAGCTTAAACATGTACTTTGCAACAGGAACACGGTGTAATACACCATACAGCGAAAATATGCCCACAAGACAAGAAAGTACACTTAATAGGACCAATTTTGATTGATAGACAAGTTCAGGTAGCCATGACATCTAAAACAATCTTACAATGGCAAAATGTTATTGCACATGTACAATATATATATGTATCAGCGAACAAAGTTTCATACTTCTTGGTTTAAAGCAGTAAGAGGGGCTATTTACATAAGGCAGGTACTATAAGTTCGGACAGGTAGACATGCAGAATGACAGACGGACAGATTGACTGAAAGCTAAATCATTAACACCCCCCCCCCATAAAAACCAGAAAAAAACCAAAAACTAGAAAAAACAAACATCAATTCATTAGTATTATCTTTTTAACCTGTTGAATTTAGACCCGGTTTACTGATAAAAATTCCACGTTCCGGTTCAGTTTTCAACGGGATAGGGTCGTTATTCAACACAGCTGGTCTCAATTTTTAACGTTGAAATATAAGCCCCCCCCCCCCCCCCCCGGTCACTTTTTAACCCTGCTCAAAATACTCTATTACACCGGCATTTTTGGTGTTGTGTACTCGGAAGAACTGGTATTACTTTCTAAAAGTGACAATTGGTTAGTATCAAACTTTATTGATTTTAGATTTTATAATGCCGCTCATACTAAAGTTATAGGAGAAATATTGTCACTTATTTCTAAGTACGGACACGGTGGAACAATGGAAAAGGGTATTAGATTATAAAAAGATACATCGTACATAAAACTTTATAAATTAAATATACTGCTTCCTCGCCTGGCGATCAAGATAATGAGGACTGAGTGTCGACTTGTTCATAACCATCAAAGCTTAAATTTGAATATAGTTGGGTATGAATGACATAGGAATTCCGTGCGGATGACTTTGAATTTCTAATTTTAAAAGAAATGTATAAAGATATAGCTCACTATCGCCTTTATTGGAAGGAAAGAAGGAGATTAAAAATTTTTTCTTTAATTTTGAAAACATTGAAAAAAAAATCAGGAGAACAAAGCAATTTAAGATATATATCAAAATCTAAAAATCAGAAGGAAAAAATGGTCGACACTAGTTAAACATAGTTTACTAAGAGAAAATTAATATTGATTATGGTTACAATCTATGGGTTTAAATAAGTATTAACCCAGTATGCTTTTACAATGATACGGCTTCTTAATATCAATAAATCGTTAGCTGTAGTTAGGTTACAGAAACATTACTTAACGATAAGCTAATGATGGTATATAGTGATAATTAGCCTTTGAGCCGAAACATCACTTATCAAGATTCCTTAACATTTTCAAGTCCTTTTGTTTAAATAACTTTTAAAGAATCTGTATTTTTAAATGTCTAAATACCAAATGGTCAATGAAATGCATTTCTAATATCTTATTCAAAGCAAAAAGTTGCTTGGTTTTATGTTGTTTTGCATTGTCAGTGCAACTGTGTCAATATTTGCGACCATATACCTTTTAAGTTTTGAAACCCAAATTCATGTAGTGCAACAGTTGGTGAGAAAGTTGCTGATGTGTTTTGTAATTAAGGAACATTTAGAGTGTACGTATACTTACCTGTAGTATCATATATATATATAAATGAGCCCAAAACAAAATAACCAGTTCAGGCTCTCGGTAAGGCATGCAATACTCTGCATCTGATATCGCTGAGGCGCTTTGGGTTTAAAAGCTTACACCTTAACCTCTAAGCTATCGCGGCTTTTTTAGGGTTTGGCATTTCAGTTTCTCTAAAGCATGCGCTAACATGGACGGATCACAGTGCCTTTCATAGCCTAGGTTTAAATCACAGTGGGACAGATCCTGGTGTAAAAACGTTTATCAGTTTGCATGTCATAGGTAAATTGTTTTCTCTTGGCACTGCGGATTCCTCGACCATCTTAGAAGTAAGCACTTCGATAAAAGAAAAAGAATCTCGACTCGGGTGTTAAACACCATTACTCCTCTCCCCTCCTTAAGATCTTAAAAATAAAGATTAAAATCGTCAACGACGTGAAGAATCTAAAATCGAAGAAGAGTTGAGTATAGGTCCTTATCTAGGGCCTAAAATAAAATTAACTTTGTTTGCTTTTGACCACCCGACCCACTGGAAATGCCCCTACCCAAAAAATTTTTTACCTTCTACTACAATCTTTTTTTTTTTTTACTACTGGTACAACATAAGAAACAGTATTAAATAGCAATATCTCTGGATAGGGAGATGTCCTGTGAGCAGGTTTATATGGTAGTAAGGAAATTCAGCTGGGTTTCTCCATGGGAGAAAACACAAGGAGGAACAAAGAAGACTTTAGTTAGCAAAAAATTGTAAATGTGTTTTAAAAGAGAAATATGAAACCAATTTCAACTTTTCAAAAGTGTAAAGAGTGAGTTTTCAAAAAATAAAATAAAAATGTTTTCCTACCTTCCTACCAATATGTGGATAGCAAGGGTCGGAAAACAGCAAACAAAGAATTTTTAAAGTTAGACCTAGGAAGTCAGTACCATTGCTTGTTAAAAAGTAAAGTACGTTTATTTCCAACAAGATTCAGATTTAGTTTATCCTTTAATTTCCATTCCATTCCATTTAATACCTTTATAGATCGACTTCAATTCTTTACCTTTTCCCCGTTTATTGTTGAACAAGAAATGTGATCATTTTTAAAATAGTTGTCAATCATTTCTGTGAATCTACGAGATCACCAATTGCAAGCTTTTCGGACTTTGGGCGAGCATATGGAAATATAAAAAAAATAGTTTAAAGCACAATGAATTTTCTTGGTGATAAAATGCGAGAAATAATGGAATTTTGATATTCATCATGCTTCTGTTTCGATTAACTCATTTTGCTATAAACGAAATAATTGAATTTCAAATATATTATTTGTTCCTTTTATTATTTGTGATTTCCTTATTTGGTTACAAATAAATTACTAAAACCAAAAATTAATTGCTAAATGTAAAACATGTAATTAATATTAAACTATTTTCTGGAGAGTGAGAGGACTCGGTGCTAAAACGTAAAGATATATGATGAACATTGGTAATGAAGAATTAATCAAATTTATATTAAACATAGTTTTCATCAAATATTAATTAGACCGCCCCCCCGCCCCCGAAACATTGAGAAGCTGTGTCCTCGACACCAAAAGTAGGTAATTAAAATTCGGCGTTATTGTGTGTGGAGTATCATACGGTGTGATGTAGAATCGGTACGTTCTTGGTAAGTGTGTCGCCTTTGAAAGATAAACTGTTTCAAACCTCATTAAATTAAAAATTAAAATAAAAAATATATTATAGTAATCGTTTCATTCGGAACCACGTCTTACAGAAGCTGATTTCCTAAAACAGACAACGGCTGAGATTAGCGACAAGTTTAACGGTGTTAATATTTTTCACTTAAATGGAGGCGGTATGGTCTTAAGCTTGGATGGTGGAGGAAACCGGAGTAGAAAACCATCAACTCTCTTTAAGCCAATATATTTATCAATATAAATAATTTTTATTACGGAGTCAAAAGGAAAAAAGAACATGAGTAACTGAAATTATGTACTTGCCAAGAACAAACAGAGAGAGAGAGAGAGAGAGAGAGAGAGAGAGAGAGAGAGAGAGAGAGAGGATACAATAACTGTGAAACAAGATACCAGAAAATAAAACTAACGTCATCACGACCATATATTTTAAAACCCATGACTTTAATAAATATCATATTTCTCGCTTCTCTAGCGCTTAATAAAACAATAAATAAAATTTCCGAATATTAATGCTAATTTCGTGTACACAATACTCTCATATAACCTAATAATAATATATATATTGGAATTTTCAATACCATATTTATCCTTGTAAAATATTAGGTAGTCGTGTAGCTAAGAATAACACAGTGTTTAAGCCACAGCAAATTCGTTAACTTTAAACGAGTCGGTCAGTATTTGGATGTGAAAGAAACCCGAATAAGCGAGTTTACATACCTTCGGCTTACCAACTAAAACTGACTCACATGAGTATTTTAATGAGTTTTATTTATTTAACGATGGAAATGTTTTAAAATGATGTTCATTGTCAATATAAATGCAAAAAAAAAAAAAAAAAAAAAAAAAAAAAAAAAAAAAAAAAAAAAAAAAAAAAAAAAAACCATTGCAAGCAAACCGAATAACACGCTTTAGCGCGTTATGATTGGTTTATCTTTTAAAGTTTTCAATATATTTTCGTTAAATATTTTTAAAAAAATCACTCATTGATTTCAAGACTTAAAAATGTACATCAAAAGGAATCCAATAGACCAAACATCCACGAAGAACGTGCACGTGCATTTTAGACATAGAACATGATTTTCAACCGGGATATAGTCCACAAATAACAACACATTTATTTTGTTAATGTTCAAATTATTATTATCATTATTATTATTATCATTATTTTATATATTTTATTCTGATAAATACATTATGTAAATGGACCGTTCTTTTAAAATCTCGTTGCAGCCGGTTTTGTTTACCTATGATAATGTAGTTCCGGATTGTGTATTATACTTTATATGTATTCATACACGGAGTCACATGTTATTTTGTGTGTGTGATTTTTGCTCTATATGAATGCAAAATTTCCCAATTTGGAGAAATGGGAATTTTCACACGGCGAATAAAAATAATCAAATTTAAAAGTTTACGGAAAGAAGTTGTGATTTGCAAAGCCTCGCTTCAGACCTCTCAGTCGCCGATCTAGATCCTCTCAAATATGAAGGGAAATCAAATAAACTTATAAATTTAATAAGAGATATATAAAATAAATTTTCCATATTAATTCTGATAAGATCTTGTTACAGACTATATATTACATTGCGAATTGATAAGGGTATCGTTTTTCTCCAAATACAATGAAATAATGAAGGTACAGTCATGACTTCAGTCGGTTTATAGCAATAATATCCATAAATACTTGTTATTTAATTCAAACAAGTTGGACAACGCAAGAATACTTCATTTTTTACTTGAGTCATCATATGATCCGACCGCCGTTACCGAAATTTTATTTTATTTCACAATATTGGTTCACTTCAGAAAGTCACAAAAATGAACATAAAATTATGAATGTTGAATGTTCTTCATGTTCTTTTTGGAACGTCAAAGTTTTCTCACATGGTACAAAAAATGGTATATGAATTCATATTATTATGATATTAATTGCATCAACATAATATATATATATATATATATATATATATATATATATATATATATATATATATATATATATATATATATATATATATATATATCCCTACAACAGTTAACCAAAAGTCAACTTAAGCAATTAATTTCATATGTAATGATTTCAACTTCACTATGGCCAGTATTTAAATGATAATAAAACTACCATTATAATAATAATTTTAACTAGAGATTGTAACTGGGATACCAGTTACGTATGATTCCCCACCCAGCCTTACCCCTCAGTGGGAAAAGATATATATTTTTAACAATTTAATACATAGTAACTGAGAATTTATTAAGAACAAATTCTGTTTGTGAGAAAGAGGTTAGTCACTTAATTAACATGTAGTTCATCAACATTTAATCATTTTTTTTAGTGCTTAACTTTATACATTAATTCAGATTACCCATTTTTATCGGGCGCTCATATATCTGAGAAACTGAAGAAGAAAGAAGAAGATTCTGTAAGAGTTATCTCTCTGTGTACGTATTGGACAGAAAGATGTTTGGAATTAAATTACGCAATTTACACGCACCGACAGCCGAGCCCTCGAGATAGAAAAAAATTTGATCATTTATCCATATCTACCAAGATAGCAGATTGTTGGTACCAAATTTCATCGAAACCCATCATACCGTTTCCGAGTTCTACATCGGACAATTTTAAGGAAAAAAATAATAATAATAATAATAAGAAGAAGAAGAAACAGAACGAAAACAATATGATTCCCCACCTGTGGGTGGGGAATCATAACTAGAAAAAAAATTAGTAACATGTCATGATGATGAAATGATAATGATTTATTCAAACTTTTGATCATTAACTAATTTTAGATTAAGATTATGGATTTTAAAATGGTTGATTTTGAATACATCTGTTTCAATCATCACTGATACCAATAAAATGATGATAAATTATAGATCGTTTATTCTATTCATAACATAATTGGTTTTACTCCACAATAATTTTATTTTTTTATTTATATTAGACAGTCAGTTCTCAGAAGCTTCAGTGAAGTCATAGTGTTTTGCACTCAAATGTATCCAGTAAAGATTCTTTTCAGTTACTAGTATATTAAGACGCTCATCTTTGATGTGGTGGAGTAAAGTTTTAATATTTATACGCAGTTCGATATTCTTTCACCTTACTCTAAATGCTATGTTCTGGAATTTCGGATTAAAATAACGGTGTTTCGTGCCCAGTCAAGATTATTTCACTTGTATCAAGACTTTCAGTTCAGAGATGATGTAGTAAAGTAAAGGTGTTTTATATCCAACCAAGATTAATTCAGATGTATCAAGAAAATTCTTAAACGGCAAGTCAAATATTAACTATTGATTTTAAACGATAGTAAATTTAATTTTGAGATGATGGAGAGTAGTATTGGTATTAAAGCCGGAGTCAAGAGTCTTTTATCTAGCATGCAGAGAAAGTCAGTTTTGAGACGGAGAAGGACATCAGAGTACATAAAAAATCTCAAAACAAATTTCAAACTGACAGACTTTTTTCACACTGGGATCTACTGAGCAGAATTTGAATCTATGTGTCTAAATCTCGAGTATCGAGATATCCCTGGAATAGATGAGAAAACAAGAGTGCTCTGAGAAAAACTGATTTTCCTCAAGGACACTAACTGGTTTATTTTTGCAAAGATATTTTATGTCTTTGAGTTACATTGACTACAGAATAAGAAAATTTGTAAATGAGAGTGGAGAATATTTATGTTTGATGCCCCATTTATTCATAACTATTAAATGGTCAGTCTTATTTAGATGTTTAAGAACATGATATATATGGTATCTAAAAAAATAATGGTTGACAGAATTATAAATAATTCTTGTAAGATTCACCACAAATATTACACGCTCATCATTACACACGTCGTTGCTGCTGGTAGGAAAATAACACATGCTCGCACAAACACACTGAATATTTATAGTATTTAGGTTTTCAGTCAGTACACAGTAAAGATCGTGTGTCATGGTCTAAACTACAAGGTTGTATCAATACTTTCATTTTCATGTCACATCAAATAATTATTCTTGTTTAATTACTTCTAAAATACGGATATAAACCATTTAGCTGCATAAGCAAACGATGGGTCTAGTGGTAAAAAAAAGCTAACGGGAGGCCAAGTAACCAAGGAGCTGCTGCAGAGGTATAGCTATTAAGGGGCCGAGATAAGCTAACGAGAGATCAAGATGAGCTGCCGATTCTGCATTTTTCCTATTATAGCGGACTGGACTGCCTCAGAGGTAGAGCATCTGTCTTGGGATTGGTGGGAGTGTCATTTATTCAAACCCCAGTTGGGTCATACATTTTACTTGAGGTACTGCTCCCCATCTGGTTCTAGGCATGTAGATATTAAGAAACTTCCTTTCGTTGCAAAAAGCATTCAACCAATCCATATAACTGAGACCATTTAGAAACTCCAATTTCCATAGATAGTTTTTGTCATATAAGTTTTATTAATGATGTGTTTATTTGTCCCTGTTATTTTGACAAAAAGTCATAGATACTAGACCTACATACATTCGATGTTACTGGTCGTTCAATACGTTCAGTACTGTGATTAAAAAAAACTTTAAGATATATAACATATTCACGGATTTTAATAAGATATTTCATTTGTACCGGTGTAAAATTTCTGTCTGGGAATAAAAAATTCAAAATGTTGTATTTCTTAAAATTTAATATAAATTGGGGCAAAATGTAAAAAATTTCTTTTGGTGTTTTATTATATATCCAGCACAGAAACTTTGATATTAAATAAAAAGTAATTAAATGCATGTACGAGTTTTTAGCAAAGGTGAACATGAAAAAAAAAAACTTACAACCAACGCATCTAGGAACAATTAATAATACTGCATTACATCGCCTAGTTTCGAATTCCGCTTTGGCAGATCCTGGGGAGTGGCAGGAAATTGATCAATTTGCTTTGTGGTTATTCCGGGTATTCTGATTTCCTCCATCGTATTAGAACTGACCTCGATATAAATTAAATTTTAATTTGGGCGTTTTATATCTTCTCCACTCGCAACCAAGTTCATATCATAGTTTAAGTTTATTGTGGAAACAGTCAGTCAAACCAAATAATAATCACACACACACACACACACACACACACACACACACACACACACACACACATATATGCTGTCATTCAAAATATGCAGTCCTAGGAAGATAAACTTTCGTCAAAATTATGATGCTTATAATTATTCGTACTTATTTATTAATTATAAATGTTTGCTGCATAGTGCTAGGCTGTAACAATGTCTCAGGGGTGCTTCTTGAACTTTAAAATGTTTACCTACAAATCTGAAGCACAGCTAGATTAAATCGGTTTCCATATTCTGCGTCTTGTCACCTATCCAACAAAAAACAATTACTTAGCTTCCTTGTGTACTTATTTACTTTACAAAATGGATTTCCTCCCGCTTTTTGCAGATTAAAACGTTTATCAAGTGGATATTACAATTTAATAAATAATATTTTTCTCCGGTTATAATGTAGCATAAAATTATCTCATAAATATGATTTTCCTACGATAATCAATATTCTGAATACTACATGTAAGGCAATGTCTACAATTTATGCGAGCCATCATTTTTATTTAGGCCATAGGGTAAAAAGGGTAGACAATATATCCTTAATTTTCGTAACGTTAACCCATTTCGTCTTAAAAATTCTATTAAGGAAAACCTAGTGTTTCAAACAAGTCTGATTTTATAGATATAGCATGAAAAACGGTGTGCACACTTCATAACACTCGTAATGAAAAAGTTTATCTTATGAATCAATAAACTTGTTAAAAACACTAGTTATTCTTAAAATTTTTATTTTAAACACTTAAAATTAAACATAAAACAACGTTTTGTTTCATTTTTCTTGACTTTTTAATATTTGAAATAAAATTTGTTATCAACAAACAATGAAATGGAACAAGATATAAACCGCGCCCTTCACGTTTCGCGTTGCTTTAGTTTCGTACTTTATTGAAATATAACGTAAAAAAGATTGCGTAAGTTTACTTTAATTTTGTATTGCAGTATAATATATCTGAATTTAGAAATAAAATTACTGTAAAATAAACAACTTAAAGTTAAGGAGTTTTAGAACCGTCATCTTAAATACGGAACGAGTTGTCAAGTTTTAATTTGGGGAAAATCAATATGATATATTGTAGTTACAATTAACAAAATTATTAAAATGTAACTTCAAAAAAAGGAAATAAAAATATGCTTTAACAATGGCTTCTTTAATAAAAAAAGAGTTGTTTTTTTTAATTTTCTGTTTATAAAACGTTTTATATACTCTAAAAGCGATATTGCTTAATAGTTCTATATTGATCAAAGAACAAACCAAGAAGATAAGCCAGCACATCAGGTGGCGCCTCGGTGGCCGAGTGGTCTAAAGCGCGCGCTTACAGATCACAGTGCCTCTCACCGCCTGGGTTCGAATCCAACTCGGGATAGATCCTAGTGTGAGAAAGTTTGTCAGTTCGCTTGCCGAAGGTCGGTGGTTTTCTCCGGCCACTTCGGTTTCCTCAACCATCCGAGAACTGACCGCCTCGAAATAAGTGAAAGATTCTTTACTGGGGCGTAAAACACCATTACTCCACTCCACTCCACTCCACTCCAGCACATCAGTTTTTGTGGCTTTGATCTGGGAACATTTTTCTTCGAGAAACACAAAATATATATATCTACGGCCTAGAAAACGGACAGTGACATAATATTGCCCATTTCTGAATTACATTCATTGTCTGTATGAGAGCTGTTGTTTTTAGCAAGACGGGCGTAAGGATATTTGGCAAGGCTGTGTGTGGGTTACATTGGTCGTTAGTTTCGTATTTTTTTAGTTGAAAATGTTATTTCTTATTTTAATAACGGCGTCTGGGAGCGTGAGGATATGCAGACAAATGATAGCAGCCGCACCTTCGTAAATTCCAATACAAATTATATTCTTTTTATACAATTCGTTTAAAATCATCAAATAACCATGTTCTCGTATAAAACATTTAAAATAATATACTGATGAAAAAATTGTCAGACATTTTACGACATTTAATAAATACAAATTTTAAAATCAGTCGTAAGAAATTAAATAAAAACTGGATGAATTAAATTTCAGATTTCATTAATAAGACTTGTAAACATAATGTGCATAGACAATTTATTGTTTTTTTTATTAAAACGTAAACTTATTAGTCTGTTGCCGAGTTTAAAAGAATATTTATAAATCTTGTCAACGAGAGAGGGAGAGGGGGGGGGGGGTAATAAAAAGTATCCAATCAAACAGTTATAAAAAGTATCCAATCAAACCACATTTATTGAAATAACTAAATGACATCTTACTTCTCACAACAAGTCGAAGATTACAAAAGTTGCTTTTAAACAATGGAAGTTCAAAACAACAAAATCATCCCTCACAACCGATCCATTATCGATTCACAACCACGATCTTGTTCCCATTAATTATTACCTATTTAGAAACTTCTTACCAATTTACTTACGATCTCATTTGCGAGGAACTTACTTTGTGAAGTTGTCATAAAGGACGTCAATATGATTAATGCTTTTAAAAGTTTTATAAAAAATGGGCAAGTATATAAGGTAAAATTGGGCTAGTTATTTGTCATTTAAAATGATGCAATTTCAATTAACCAAAATAATTATTTACAAAAATGAGTTTATGACAGATGAAGCGATACAAAACTTAGAGTCTGGAAATTTTTCTCTCTGAGGTGACGGAGCTAGCGCTTCTAAAAACGTAAACATGATTCCCTCTCTTAATGAAAATAATAAAAAAAAAATGAGTCTCAATTAGCCGAGCATATGAAAATGTGTCATTGGTCGTCTTCTCACTTTATTACTCATGATTTTAAAGAGCAAAATTCACAATACATGATTTTCGCCTGTGAACTAATGCAGCGCCTACATTGGAATGATAATTCCGGGTTTTATACTTTATCATTTTGCTCTGTATAATTTAAACTCGTATAGGTAACGCACTGGTAACCAGTGGCCGAATAATAGATCATAACGTTGTGAGATATATACGACATGCATTCGATAATTTTTTTTTCAGAGGAGCAATTGGAATTTAATTGGGTTTTTCGTTGAATAAGCTAATACACTGCGTTTAGATGAGTAAAATGTTGTACAAATGATAAAAAAGTACAATAAAATATAAAACCGGAGACATATAAGATTTTAATCAGGGACTTTGAAGTTATTATTTCCTACGTCTTACCACACAACCAGCAAAGATGATATGATATTATATTTGCAAGCTTATATCAAATATGTATATTATTTGAGGCGATTTAGCGAAAGTGCGTTCTATCCTTATCCCCTTAAATCAATGCTTACGCGTCCCTCTCCATTAACCAAAATTTGCAAACCAGAAGAAAAATATTATAGTATTGGTATTTAAAATATCTTTGATGGAGAGAATGCGCTCTATGTGTAATAATTAAAAAACACTGTAATTCCAATCAAAATATTCGTATTTGTATGGAAGTATACGAAATGCAGTATTCTAAAATGTATGTTTAAACACATAATGAAATGTTTCATCAAAATTTCATTATCCAAAACCGTTTCGTTTGGAAACTATCTTTTTAGACGTTTCAAGTTTAAATATCGTTATAATAAATTTTAAATTTTGAATTTTATAGACGGATGCCTCGGCTTATTGAGGCCCATCCTTTGTGATTTGCTTGCTAAAGTCGTTTAAGAAAATTAAAAAGAATGGAAGTAAAATTGTGAGAACTAACAATGAGGCGTAGTTTCTCCTCTTAAGCATCCGGCATAGGAAATATAACTAAAATTGTGTGCAATAAATTTGATCTTTTACTGCCTTAAGCATTGCTTTTCAAAAATGGAAAAGTCTATAAACTCCTGACATCGGTAATAAATTCGATCGTTTCTGTTGCTAAAAATGATAATTTTAAAAAATGTTGTTATAAGCTGTGAAAAATTTAAAACGTAAAAGTAACAGGCGGTTTTATAGTTTTAAGACATGTTTAAAATACACATGTTGAGAATGATTTTTCTTAGAAAGGTTCCAAATTCATTGAGAACATTTCATCAAAAATGAAATGATTAACACCACTCAATTTACCTATTGAGAAGCATATGGTCGCATCTTGGGAGCGAAAAAAAACTGAATAAACAATTTTTCTAAAAAAAATCTAGACTAATGGAACCAGATGCGATCCAGCGATTAAGCTATGCCAACTTTTTTTTTTTTTTTTTGTTTTTACAAAAATGTGGATTATATTGAAATTTTGATTTAAACACGCCATAATGGTCTTTTACACACATTTATTTCTAAACAGCTCTGGATAAAAGAATGCTTTAGTTATATATTCCAGAAAAACGGTATTTTCATATTTTTATAAGTTATTTATAACAATTAAAACATGTAAAATTTTTCGTGTTTTGAAAAAGATACCGCCAACCGTCACGTGCGGTATGTAGATTTCTGAGCGGGTCATAGTTCAACACAGATCGATTACCAATGTTTAAACGCCAATCAGTGATCTGACATGTCCACTGACCTTCACTAAGACCACACAGTAGACAATGCGGTAAGATCCGTCTATGCCAGAGCTTTATGACCTATAATGGATATACATGGTTACTCGATATGAAACTATTGCAAGGGTAGTTTAACCCCAATATATGACTAAAACGATAATTATTTTAAATGTAATATTACCTAATTGAATGGAACTTTAGTGCACATGTGACCACTCATGAATACAAATTGTTCAAAAAAGATGGTAGACGGTGTTTGGGCACGACTGCAATAATGTGTCGTCAACATTCCGATTTCTTTTTTTTAAATTAAAAAAATGATGTTTTAACTAGGATCAACATATAGCTTTGTTATAAAACATTGTAATAAATAGACTGATATGTTTATTTTGATTTTACAAAATTTAAATGCTCTAGCCATAAGCTGATTGAAACCACTGCTGTAGCTCAGTTGGTAGAGTGCTTGTCTGTAAGTGAAAGGTCGTGGGTTCGAACCCCAAAACATGGAATTGGGTAGTGGCTGTTCTTTCGCCAAGCAGTGGGTATTACGAAATGAAAATCACGATTCTTTTGGATGGGAACTTAAAATAGACGAGGTTCCGTGTCACGGTAGGCGTGGCACAATAAAGAACCTTGCTGTGCAATGCCATCAGCGCAACGCACATGCAAAATTTCTGCACTTTCGCCTTTAGATGGCGACGTCTCGATATAAGTTAAATATTCTTGACTGGGACATTTAAGACCATTACTCACTTACTCCTAAGCTGACTCATCTACTGCAAGTCACTGGTTCTAACAGTGAAAAATTGCATAATTTTGACAAAAATAAAAAAAGTGGAAGTAATTTTATTTATTGTCAACTAATTTTCTTTCAAGGAATCCCATTATCTCCTGCAATTCCCATTAAAGTGCCGCTCTACTTGTGTAATATATTTTATAATTGATTTGGAAGATGCTGTATATATGTATCTGCGCTTCTAAAATCTTAACGAAACGAGCAAACACAATCACCCTTTTGAAAAAAGAAAATTGAAAATTCACATCAACACAAACAATGCGTCAAAGAAGTGTCTAACAGCTGTCACGTGACTAAAAGTAATGTACTCTTTAGAGTACTCTATTTTTAAAGAGACTTAAAAACCCAAGTGTGTTTGCATGCAAAAATGATAACTCAACACGGTAACTGAAAGTTGAAGGTCTGAGATGTAAAAGTCCAGAAATTTGGATGTACATAAACGAATGATATTTGCCAGAGCATCATCATCAAGAGATATACACATATACAGTGCATTTTGTTTTTGTTGAGCGTTTCAAATAATAACACACTTTTCAAGTTCCTAAAAATCAACAACTTTACCAAAAGCAGCATGAGTGTTTAATCTGCAAATCACGCAATGTATCAATTTCTCCGCTAAAATGTCATTTAGCGTATGTGGCTTGTTTGGCGCAATGTTTATCCCGCTTAATTTGAGATAATTTAAGTTCGAACCATCATCCATCTATTTTTATGATTTTTAAAATATTTATTGTGATTTTTGAACATATTTTTTGTGATTTTTAAAATATTTTTGTGATTTTTAAAATATTTTTGTGATTTTTAAAATATTTTTTTGTGATTTTTCGCAGTAATATCTTGATAACATTTATAGAAATATTTTTTTCTTTTCTTCATTCAGACAAGCTTGGTCATTGTAAATATTTAGCTATTATAGGTAAAATAAACTTGAAATTAAAATTTCAACTATTTTAACAATTTTTACAGTTAAAAAGTTAAATTAGCGTATATTTATTACAGTTGATTCGTTTTAAAATTTATAAAAACTCTTTTTAGAAAAATTACTGGAACTCTCATGACATTTTACTGGATTATTGGTTTTTAAAGTAATTTTACAAAAAAAAAAAAAAAAAAAAAAAAAAAAAAAAAAACGAATTTGTAAACTAAGAAGCCCATTGAGCTCACTTTTGTAGAAGAAGAAAATAAAAAATAACGCGTTTATTCGCGATAGTTTCGCAATTAACCGCCTTAACTTTCGCGAAATAACGCGAATTGCGTCATAAAAAGCGGTAAAGGTAGGTTTGACTGCCAGTTGAACAATGGATAATGAAAAAGATTTTTTTGGTATTTCTAGAAGAGGTACATATCTTCAGAATACGTTAAAGATAAAATGGTGAAGGAAAATGTAGGCATTATAAATAAAAAATAAATTTTAAAGAAAAATAATATTCATTTATATTTTGCTTATATTATATTAGGTTAGATAGCAATAACTATAATGAGCTAAATACCGAACAAATAGACATTGTCCTAGTACCATCATCTACCGTACACGGTCCATCTGACTGTCCGTCTGAAGCTTTATAGCATTGATAATTATGAATTTGATCCGATGGCACATAGTCAGTTGACCACGTGCACAGCATATAACTCATTCTACACTGAAGTGTGACAATGCAATTTCCATGTCTTGAATTTTATGTCCACTCATGTTTAATTAACATATATGCTATGCGTTTACTATAAAACTTTTTTGTATAGTATGTAGAAAATGTGCAACACCGTAGAGTTTACACGCATTATTGCGGTTCCAATTGAACTTATATCAATTAATTGTAACCATTATTTTAACTTTGCAAACATGTGCATTGCCATTTGCTTTGCTTTTGGACATATCAAAAAAACAGATTATATAATTTTTGTAAAAAAGAATAATCAGTTGCCGAAAACCGATGCTTTGTTGTTGTCAAAAAGAATGTGTGTTTGTGAGATTTTAACGTTTTTAATCAAATAAATGTTAGTTTTCTTTTTAATCATATAAACATTAATATACTTAAATATATTGAATTTAAAAAAAAAAAATAGGTAGACATAAGATTCTGATATATTTTTCAGTTGAAACTGATATCATAAAATATTAGTAGTCATATTTTTATGACACTTTAGTTAGTTTTAGAAAAAAGCGATTTGTAAGAAAATGTGTTCTGCTATTCGGCTATGTTTGACATTAGATTAACTGTGTTCTGCGTGGCACTTTTATTAGATTATCATTGATGCTAATTCAGCGTGGCGGCTTAAAAATATAGTAATGTTTTTTATGTACAAAAAAGGTCAATCATATGTCAAATATAATAATTTTTCAAAAAAAAAAAAAAAAAAAAAAAAAAAAAAAGAGGGGTTAAATGTATTTGAAGTACCTTCTACGACACAATCGGGTAATTTTAAGGAGTCTTTCGTTTCAAGTTTAAATTTTACAATTTAAACAAGTCGCATCCAGTTTTTCTTCCCTATCAGAATTTTATTAATCTCTGGTCTTTGCGAGTTTTTTTGAAATTTATATGCATGATATTAAATTTTTAAGGTTTTTCAAAGTATCGATATTTTACTTGATACATAGGATCAAAACTTTTTTTTTACAATTTTCGAACTCTCTCTCTCTCTCTCTCTCTCTCTCTCTCTCTCTCTCTCTCCATAGGCAAAATTTAAATTAACCCGTTACTACGCATGCGTGAAATTAACTGTTATTCCTGCGGTCACACCTGTACATTACTTTAATATGAGAAAGAAAGAGGTGGTTTTTTTAAACTGCATTATCATTTTAAAAATCAATTGCGTGCAAAATCTTACAGTTATCATAAAAAACTAAGGATAGTCTTGAACATTCATATATTAAAACGGTCGAGTTATGTTTGAAAAAACGATAACCCAAGTTCAAAATATAACCTCAAAAAGTTTACTCTTTGTTTTTCCATTCTATATTGAGTAAATTACATGAAGATATATCTTGTTTATATAGTAAATTCAGGAAAAACGCGAAAGTTACGCGTTAATTCGCAAAAGTTACGTGTTTATTCGCAAAAGTTACGCGTTTATTCGCTAAATTAACGCGTTAATTCTCGAACGCGTTATTTTTATTTTTCTTCTACGAAAGTGAGCTCAATGGGATTTCTTAGTAAACAGAACTTGAATTTTTTTATATAATTTTTAACAAAAGAAAATAAATAAAAACTTTTTTTTTTTAAATGGAAAGAAATTCAAAAACGTTTTTATGACTTTCTGGCAGATACTACATTATAAGTGCATAAATAAGTCAAAACTAAACTGACATATTTAACCTTTTGTGTTACATGTCACAGTTATATCTTTCTACGTTTACTTTTGTTAATTTTCAGTAATTGTCATTCCATTAACAAGCATCATTTATGGGTATTTTTTACAAATATTTCCTTTATTACTGCGTTGAGTAATTATATATACCGAACACATTTATTTACTACAAAACAAAGAGCTGTGTTTGAAAAAGGTAAAAAGCTTTGAAAACTGACTAATTAAGTCGTACACGTGAACTTCCATAAAGGAAGCAAGACAAGTTGCTCCGGAAAAGTAAGCAACCCCTGTATAGCGAGCTTCAACTGTCACATGCAATGTTAAAGAGTGAAGTTAACATAGAACTATGGTAAGTCAAATATATCCAGTTTAAGTTTGGATATAGTGACTTCATACTTATCAATAATTTTTGATGACGGCCAATGAATGTCTTAAGAGCCTTGATTAGCCTCAGCTTGCAACATCTTTGAGTCAACAATTTAATTGTAAGCAGCTTGCAAAAAATTAAACTTAAACTAAATGAAGTCCACAATGAAACCTTACAACAAAGAAAAATAATTTCCCTCATGCACAGCATTCCTTAGCTGGATTTGGATTTATATAATTTTGGAACTTTAGATTCATTATTTCCACGGTTTGGCTTATATTTTTCATGTATCAAACTTTTCGGTCTTAGTGTCACTGATGAGGAATGAATTTCCGAAATGTGCACATCTGGCACATCAAAATTTTACTGGTATTTGTATTATATATTTACTACCCCTGAGCGGGTACCGCTGCTGGTGGAGTAAAACTCCCCGAGGGTATCCATAACTCAGTAGGCAGTACTTTGTGCTGTCAGAAAATGTACTATTTAGCAAAATTTTCAGTCGTCTAAAATTTGAAATTAATTTAAAACTAAGGTTTGTTCCCTCATGCACAGCATTCCTTAGCTGGATTTGGATTTATATAATTTTGGAACTTTAGATTCATTATTTCCAACGGTTTGGCTTATATTTTTCATGTATCAAACTTTTCGGTCTTAGTGTCACTGATGAGGGAATGAATTTCCGAAATGTGCACATCTGGCACATCAAAATTTTACTGGTATTTGTATTATATATTTAACTACCCCTGAGCGGGTACCGCTGCTGGTGGAGTAAAACTCCCCGAGGGTATCCATAACTCAGTAGGCAGTACTTTGTGCTGTCAGAAAATGTACTATTTAGCAAAATTTTCAGTCGTCTAAAATTTG